>JAXIVJ010005249.1:0-75633 GCA_036785665.1 Chirona hameri | reverse complement strand
ATATATATATATATGATATATATAGGTAGTCATAGGTAGTGAGGTGCAGCAATGACAGCGTTTGTCGACTGTCCGGTGCGCTGTGGAATACTGGCACGGTGTAGAATACTAGCGCGGTGTGGAATACTGGCGCGGTGTGGAATACTGGCGCGGTGTGGAATACTGGCGTGGTGTGGAATACTGGCGCGGTGTGGAATACTGGCGCGGTGTGGAATACTGGCGCGGTGTGGAATACTAGCGCGGTGTGGAATACTAGCGCGGTGTGGAATACTGGCGCGGTGTGGAATACTGGCGCGGTGTGGAATACTAGCGCGGTGTGGAATACTGGCGCGGTGTGGAATACTGGCGCGGTGTGGAATACTGACGCGGTGTGGAATACTGGCGCGGTGTGGAATACTAGCGCGGTGTGGAATACTGGCGCGGTGTGGAATACTGGCCCATCGCGATTTCTTTCAGTTGGGCGAGGCCAGCACGGTCAGACGGGTATCGTCGGTCCACATTTGGCACGCCAAGATATCTGTCCACAATCTGTAAAGTCCGGCTCCGGGTCCGGGAGCCCGACCCAGTCTCATAAAACTGGAACGACATAATGTTTGAAAGTGCTGCGGCCACAGTTGACTATTTTTGACTGCTAAAGGCAGTTTAATAACAATGATTCAATCATTGTTACGGTCTTCAGCACTTCACATTTTGAAATGACATTGATCAAGTTTTCCTCAATCCTTCTCACATGAGAAATACCGAATTCGATAAGCGTGACTAGAATAGAACTTCTGCATAGCATGTTCCTTTTACAGAAGCGCCGGCGGTGTTTGGCGTCAGCGGATTGTAAACAGCACGCCCAAAGCCGTTTGGCTGTGCGGCGCTGGTGTGCTTCAGGTTCCTTCATGCCAACCAGAAATCACCGGAAGTCCGGTAGGTAGTCCAGTTTATCAAGTAGGGCAACCTAGAAGTAGGGTTTCCTCCCGAGTGGGGGTTCCCTACATGACAGCCATATATAAAATGCATCATGTTTTTTTTTAGCTGATATAAATTAATTCCACACCTCAAAATGTTTCCGCAAGTCAGTATTCACTGATGATAAGGCGGCCGTGGTGGAAATCCAAAACGTATTGTTCTAGTCCCCCATCGTCCGTCCGTCCATGACTGGCATATATTAGGCAGACTGAATTAACTATCCCGACAACCATTGAGCCATACAAAGTATATTGGGTGACGAATGACAAGAGAAACAGCACACACGTTGGCTACGAGGTTACGTGATACGAGGCACAAGTAAGTTTGTTTGGTCATGGCCAGCTTATATTACGCTGATTTGGGATATTTCATCCCATGGTAACATATGACTTTTTGAGATAGTAATTATACACAAGATTATCAAAAGACAGAACCTTCCAACAAAACATTGCCGTCTTCTTCTTCCTAGAAAGCATGTACACACTGGAAATTGTTGGAACCACCGCTCAATGGGTCAACACCCCGCGAGTCCATCCGCCGGGAGACTAGAGCGAATCACCGGAGCTAAGGCTTCCACTTCTGGTCACTGCCGGCGAAACCCTGAACACTTCTGATCACTGGGAAACCCCTGATCACTTCTGATCACTGGGAAAACCCTGATCGCTTCTGATCACTGGGAAAACCCTGATCGCTTCTGATCACTGGGAAAACCCTGATCACTTCTGTTCACTGGCGGAACCCTGATCACTTCTGATCACTGGGGAAACCCTGAACACTTCTGATCACTGGCGGAACTCATAGTTCTGCTCATCTTTGGCGGAATGACAATGATCAAACTGGTCATGGTTATCACGACTGATCACCGTGCATTGTGCAACCCTTATCAAACAGTGGTCACAGAGGGCACTTATGATCACCAAACTTAAGGCTCAGTAATCACTACTGCCCACTGCCTATAGATGGCATTGCTCTCAGATTAAATACTCACTCACAACCGGACACTACGTTCACCAGCGCACAGTCACATCTCAGATTAAATACTTACTCACAACCGGACATACGTTCACCAGCGCACAGTCACATCTCAGATTAAATACTCACTCACAACCGGACATACGTTCACCAGCGCACAGTCACATCTCAGATTAAATACTCACTCACAACCGGACACTACGTTCACCAGCGCACAGTCACATCTCACATTCAATACGCCCAGCCACGCCGCACACCGCCTATAAACACACAGGACTAGAGTACATGGGACGAGAAGCACGCCCACCAGTACTGTCCCTACCCTCCCCGTACCGTCCCTACCCTCCCCCGTACCGTCCCTACCCTCCCCGTACCGTCCCTACCCTCCCCGTGCTGTCCCTACCCTCCCCGTGCTGTCCCTACCCTCCCCCGTACCGTCCCTACCCTCCCCGTGCTGTCCCTACCCTCCCCGTGCTGTCCCTACCCTCCCCGTGCTGTCCCTACCCTCCCCGTGCTGTCCCTACCCTCCCCGTGCTGTCCCTACCCTCCCCGTGCTGTCCCTACCCTCCCCGTGCTGTCCCTACCCTCCCCGTGCTGTCCCTACCGTCCCCCTACCCTCCCCCGTGCCATCTCTCCCATCCCCGTGCCGGCCCTACCCTCCCCCGTACCGTCCCTACCCTTCCCCGTACCGTCTCTCCCATCCTCCGTACCGTCTCTCCCATCCCCCGTACCGTCTCTCCCATCCCTGTGCCGTCCCCACTCGTCCCTCCCGACCCCACCCGTCCCTCCCGACCCCACCCGTCCCCACTCTACAGCAGGGTGACAGCCACACTCTTCTTACTGCTCCTCTCCGGATGAGGCGGTGACGTGGCGCCGTTCGCCTCCCGAGCGGTGGGCTCCACCACGATAACCACCTTCTTCTCTCTGGGTGCCGCCCCGGGGGTCGGGGACCGGGTCGGGGACGGGGCAGGCGCTAGCGGAGACTCGGCGCCCCTTGCCTCCTCGGCCGGCCGCAGGCCGTTAGTTCCCGCGGCGTCCGGCGGCGGCGCCACCGTCTGCGGCCGGTCCCGCCGCCAGCGAGTCAGCACCTTGTCCAGCTGGGCGATGAAGCGCTCCACGTCCCCGGGAGTAATGCCGATGGCGGCGGCAGCAGTCAGGTAGGCGTGCGGGTACTGTCGGTGGTGCGCCCCCCAGCCTGCGAGGAGCGCACAGGCCAACAGGTAGGCCGTCAGCACGTCAAATACTAATCACTAACATTGCAGGCGTTTGGGGAAGGCATTTATTAGGACAAATATCACGTCCTCTCCAAGAACAAAGTAAAACACGAGATAAGAAAATATATAACTGATAATTGGTGTCTGCTGACACGAACCACCGCCGCATAATTGATGCGACACTCCGCAAATTCTGAAAATCGTAAAACATTAAGTAATCCATCATAGCCCTTCAATCCAAATATCTTATCCAGCCCTTCAATTCAATCAAAATATGCATGTTAGGGACTCAAGATTCTATGAAGTGGCTTCACTACGAATATTGTGCTACTCATAATTCTTGTCAGCACTGTAGGGGGAGCACCATCTCACCGTCGAACTGGTGGCCGGCGATGACCTTGGTGTCGCCCGGGGCGATGACCCGGGTGCCGGACACACAGCGGGTGTAGAGCATGGAGCCGATCTGGGTCAACTCGGTCCGGTCCCCGCCGCGACCGGTCAACGTCATAGCTGCCGGGCAACACATGGACCAGTCAGCGTCATAGCTGCCGGGCAACACACGGACCGGTCAGCGTCATAGCTGCCGGGCAACACACGGACCGGTCAGCGTCATAGCTGCCGGGCAACACACGGACCAGTCAGTCATAGCTGCCGGGCAACACACGGGCCGGTCAGTGTCATAGCTGCCGGGCAACACATGGACCGGTCAGCGTCATAGCTGCCGGGCAACACACGGACCGGTCAGCGTCATAGCTGCCGGGTAACACACGGACCGGTCAGTCATAGCTGCCGGGCAACACATGGACCGGTCAGTCATAGCTGCCGGGCAACACACGGACCGGTCACCGTTCCGAGAAACGTGATATCGACACATACAACATGAGCTGAGATGCAGCGATATTTTCCAACATGGACTGCAACCCAATTTCGGACGAATGACATTGGTTTTACGTAAGTGTGCTATGCAACATCGTGTGTAACTTAATTGTCCGCAGACAGCAGTAAATCGTTCGTCCGCAGTGAGTTGATCGTCGGCGCCCCGCCTGTGGGCGGCGACCGACCGTGTGGGTACAGCAGCGAGACAAGTCCCGTATCACCATGGCAACCGACACCCACCGATCGAGAGCAGCGAGACAAGTCCCGTATCACCACGGCAACCGACACCCACCGATCGAGAGCAGCGAGACAAGTCCCGTATCACCACGGCAACCGACACCCACCGATCGAGAGCAGCGAGACAAGTCCCGTATCACCACGGCAACCGACACCCACCGATCGAGAGCAGTGAGACAAGTCCCGTATCACCACGGCAACCGACACACACCGATCGAGAGCAGCGAGACAAGTCCCGTATCACCACGGCAACCGACACCCACCGTTCGAGAGCAGTGAGACAAGTCCCGTATCACCACGGCAACCGACACCCACCGATCGAGAGCAGCGAGATAAGTCCCGTATCACCACGGCAACCGACACCCACCGATCGAGAGCAGCGAGACAAGTCCCGTATCACCACGGCAACCGACACCCACCGATCGAGAGCAGTGAGACAAGTCCCGTATCACCACGGCAACCGACACACACCGATCGAGAGCAGCGAGACAAGTCCCGTATCACCACGGCAACCGACACTCACCGATCGAGAGCAGCGAGACAAGTCCCGTATCACCACGGCAACCGACACCCACCGATCGAGAGCAGCGAGACAAGTCCCGTATCACCACGGCAACCGACACCCACCGATCGAGAGCAGTGAGACAAGTCCCGTATCACCACGGCAACCGACACCCACCGATCGAGAGCAGCGAGACAAGTCCCGTATCGCCACGGCAACCGACACCCACCGATCGAGAGCAGTGAGACAAGTCCCGTATCACCACGGCAACCGACACCCACCGATCGAGATGGGGTTGTTTCTGGTGATCAGCAGCCGCTCTCCGTGCCTCTCGGCGAGCTGCGCCAGACGCTGCTGCAGCTCTGTGTACATCTGTTTCCGCTCCTGCAGCTTCTGTTTCCAGCCGTCAGCGCCCAGGGCCAGCAGCGTGATTAGCAGGTCGACAGAGGGAGCTGCTGACGCCCGGCCTGAGGGAGGCACAGCCGGCAGCCACAGGTAAGACGAAGGAAATCACAAAACATGATAATAAATCATCAAGCACACGTGTCACAACTACTCAAACAATTTCCAGTCTCTTGAACCCTTAGAAAACAAGACTACACATGCTGATTGAATTGTTAAAACGCATTTTTGACGAGAACGTCAAAAACGCGTTGTTGCCTATGTATAGAGAAGTTAATAATTCGGTCTGACTTGACATACCAGGGTAGTTTTTGCTGATTGAGTCGACCAGGGCCTTGTCGAATCCGGCGACGATGGCTCCTCCAACGGGTACCATGAAGTTCTTGTCTGTGCTCTGGACCACCACGTCCACCCGCCCTGTCCTGGCAAACGGCACAGATCAACAACACGTCCACCCGCCCTGTACTGGTAAACGGGCACAGATCAACACCACGTCCACCCGCCCTGTCCTGACAAACGGGCACAGATCAACACCACGTCCACCCGCCCTGTCCTGGCAAACGGGCACAGATCAATGTCACCACGTCCACCCGCCCTGTCCTGGCAAACGGACACAGATCGATGTCACCATGTCCACCCGCCCTGTCCTGGCAAACGGGCACAGATCAATGTCACCATGTCCACCCGCCCTGTCCTGGAAAACGGGCACAGATCAATGTCACCACGTCCACCCGCCCTGTCCTGACAAACGGGCACAGATCAACACCACGTCCACCCGCCCTGTCCTGGCAAACGGGCACAGATCAACACCACGTCCACCCGCCCTGTCCTGGCAAACGGGCACAGATCGATGTCACCACGTCCACCCGCCCTGTCCTGACAAACGGGCACGGATCAACACCACGTCCACCCGCCCTGTCCTGGCAAACGGGCACAGATCGATGTCACCATGTCCACCTGCCCTGTCCTGGCAAACGGACACAAATCGACACCACGTCCACCCGCCCTGTCCTGGCAAACGGACACAGATCGATGTCACCGCGTCCACCCGCCCTGTCCTGGCAAACGGGCACAGATCGATGTCACCATGTCCACCCGCCCTGTCCTGGCAAACGGGCACAAATCGATGTCACCATGTCCACCCGCCCTGTCCTGGCAAACGGACACAGATCAACACCACGTCCACCCGCCCTGTCCTGGCAAACGGACACAGATCAATGTCACCATGTCCACCCGCCCTGTCCTGGCAAACGGACACAGATCGATGTCACCACGTCCACCCGCCCTGTCCTGGCAAACGGGCACAGATCAACACCACGTCCACCCGCCCTGTCCTGGCAAACGGGCACAGATCAACACCACGTCCACCCGCCATGTCCTGGCAAACGGGCACAGATCGATGTCACCACGTCCACCCGCCCTGTCCTGGCAAACGGGCACAGATCGATGTCACCATGTCCACCCGCCCTGTCCTGGCAAACGGGCACAGATCGATGTCACCACGTCCACCCGCCCTGTCCTGGCAAACGGACACAGATCAACACCACGTCCACCCGCCCTGTCCTGGCAAACGGGCACAGATCAACACCACGTCCACCCGCCCTGTCCTGGCAAACTGGCACAGATCGATGTCACCATGTTCACCCGCCCTGTCCTGACAAACGGGCACAGATCGATGTCACCATGTCCACCCGCCCTGTCCTGACAAACGGACACAGATCAATGTCACCACGTCCACCCGCCCTGTCCTGGCAAACGGGCACAGATCAACACCACGTCCACCCGCCCTGTCCTGGCAAACGGGCACAGATCAATGTCACCACGTCCACCCGCCCTGTCCTGGCAAACGGGCACAGATCGATGTCACCACGTCCACCCGCCCTGTCCTGGCAAACGGGCACAGATCGATGTCACCACGCCCACCCGCCCTGTCCTGGCAAACGGACACAGATCGACACCACGTCCACCCGCCCTGTCCTGGCAAACGGGCACAGATCGATGTCACCACGTCCACCCGCCCTGTCCTGGCAAACGGGCACAGATCAACACCATGTTCACCCGCCCTGTCCTGGCAAACGGGCACAGATCGATGTCACCACGTCCACCCGCCCTGTCCTGGCAAACGGGCACAGATCAACACCACGTCCACCCGCCCTGTCCTGACAAACGGACACAAATCAACACCACGTCCACCTGCCCTGTCCTGGCAAACGGACACAGATCGACACCACGTCCACCCGCCCTGTCCTGGCAAACGGACACAGATCGACACCACGTCCACCCGCCCTGTCCTGGCAAACGGGCACAGATCAACACCATGTCCACCCGCCCTGTCCTGGCAAACGGGCACAGATCGATGTCACCACGTCCACCCGCCCTGTCCTGGCAAACGGGCACAGATCAATGTCACCATGTCCACCCGCCCTGTCCTGGCAAACGGACACAGATCGATGTCACCACGTCCACCCGCCCTGTCCTGGCAAACGGGCACAGATCAACACCACGTCCACCCGCCCTGTCCTGGAAAACGGACACAGATCGATGTCACCACGTCCACCCGCCCTGTCCTGGCAAACGGGCACAGATCAACACCACGTCCACCCGCTCTGTCCTGGCAAACGGGCACAGATCAACACCACGTCCACCCGCCCTGTCCTGGCAAACGGGCACAGATCAATGTCACCACGTCCACCCGCCCTGTCCTGGCAAACGGACACAGATCGATGTCACCATGTCCACCCGCCCTGTCCTGGCAAACGGGCACAGATCAATGTCACCACGTCCAACCGCCGTCCTGGCAAACGGACACAGATCGATGTCACCACGTCCACCCGCCCTGTCCTGGCAAACGGGCACAGATCGATGTCACCACGTCCACCCGCCCTGTCCTGGCAAACGGGCACAGATCAACACCACGTCCACCCGCCCTGTCCTGGCAAACGGGCACAGATCAACACCACGTCCACCTGCCATGTCCTGGCAAACGGGCACAGATCGATGTCACCACGTCCACCCGCCCTGTCCTGGCAAACGGGCACAGATCGATGTCACCATGTCCACCCGCCCTGTCCTGGCAAACGGGCACAGATCGATGTCACCACGTCCACCCGCCCTGTCCTGGCAAACGGACACAGATCAACACCACGTCCACCCGCCCTGTCCTGGCAAACGGGCACAGATCAACACCACGTCCACCCGCCCTGTCCTGGCAAACTGGCACAGATCGATGTCACCATGTTCACCCGCCCTGTCCTGACAAACGGGCACAGATCGATGTCACCACGTCCACCCGCCCTGTCCTGGCAAACGGGCACAGATCAACACCACGTCCACCCGCCCTGTCCTGGCAAACGGACACAGATCGATGTCACCACGTCCACCCGCCCTGTCCTGGCAAACGGGCACAGATCAACACCACGTCCACCCGCCCTGTCCTGGCAAACGGACACAGATCGATGTCACCACGTCCACCCGCCCTGTCCTGGCAAACGGGCACAGATCGATGTCACCACGTCCACCCGCCCTGTCCTGGCAAACGGGCACAGATCGATGTCACCACGCCCACCCGCCCTGTCCTGGCAAACGGACACAGATCGACACCACGTCCACCCGCCCTGTCCTGGCAAACGGACACAGATCGACACCACGTCCACCCGCCCTGTCCTGGCAAACGGGCACAGATCAACACCACGTCCACCCGCCCTGTCCTGGCAAACGGACACAGATCGATGTCACCATGTCCACCCGCCCTGTCCTGGCAAACGGGCACAGATCAACACCACGTCCACCCGCCCTGTCCTGACAAACGGGCACAGATCAATGTCACCACGTCCACCCGCCCTGTCCTGACAAACGGCACAGATCAACACCACGTCCACCCGCCCTGTCCTGGCAAACGGACACAGATCGATGTCACCATGTCCACCCGCCCTGTCCTGGCAAACGGGCACAGATCGATGTCACCACGTCCACCCACCCTGTCCTGGCAAACGGACACAGATCGATGTCACCATGTCCACCCGCCCTGTCCTGGCAAACGGGCACAGATCGATGTCACCACGTCCACCCGCCCTGTCCTGGCAAACGGGCACAGATCGATGTCACCACGTCCACCCGCCCTGTCCTGACAAACGGGCACAGATCGATGTCACCATGTCCACCCGCCCTGTCCTGACAAACGGGCACAGATCAACACCACGTCCACCCGCCCTGTCCTGGCAAACGGGCACAGATCGATGTCACCATGTCCACCCGCCCTGTCCTGACAAACGGACACAGAACAATGTCACCACGTCCACCCGCCCTGTCCTGACAAACGGCACAGATCAACACCACGTCCACCCGCCCTGTCCTGGCAAACGGGCACAGATCAACACCACGTCCACCCGCCCTGTCCTGACAAACGGCACAGATCAACACCACGTCCACCCGCCCTGTCCTGGCAAACGGGCACAGATCAACACCACGTCCACCCGCCCTGTCCTGGCAAACGGACACAGATCGATGTCACCACGTCCACCCGCCCTGTCCTGGCAAACGGGCACAGATCGATGTCACCGCGTCCACCCGCCCTGTCCTGACAAACGGCACAGATCAACACCACGTCCACCCGCCCTGTCCTGGCAAACGGACACAGATCGATGTCACCACGTCCACCCGCCCTGTCCTGGCAAACGGGCACAGGTCGATGCCACCGATAATTCACTCGCTCTCTGGACACGAGACACTATGGAGGATGCACATTGCACATGCCGGGATGTGCCTCTAAAGTGGACATCAAATATGTTATGATTTATGACTTATCGGATGCCATTTGGCGCACTGTTTGTGGCCCGTATGCTATCCATACATTACTTGACCGAACAGCGTAGTTTGATGATAGTTAAATGGTTTGATGAGGTGTCCTTGCCTCCTTGACAGGGCTGCCGAGTCGATCGGTTTTCAGGTGACTCCCGAATCTGACTCCGACCCTTCCGAGTCGACTCCAACTCCGACTCCGAGATCGACTCCGACCTTTAATTAGCTGAAGCTATTGTCAACAGACAAAAGAAGTAACCACCCGCAGCAAATATCTCCCTGTTTCAAGATTGGAGCACATTTAATGAAAAATAAAATATAGTTGTTCACTGAAATGGATAGAGATGGATAGACATTGTCTGACCATAACATTCGATTTTATAATTCAAGAAGTCCAAAAATATAATTTGTCAGGTCTAGTGGCCATCCAACCATTCACATGGATTTTAAGCAATAACAAAATGTTATAGTTAAAGAATGGGACAACGTTTAACTCGCCCGAGCAGGCTAGTCACTTCAAACCGTGTTTTTACGAATTGATTTATCGTGATCGTTTATTAAATTCCTCGGGGGTGGCATTTTGGATCTGCATCCGTCGACACACCCTATGTTCCATTTCGCCCATCGTGGTACAAACCTCATGATTTAAAATCATTGAATGGCAGGGGAATCGAAGCAAACAAAGTCGAAGGGGCATAATTATTTTGGTCATTGCCACCGGTGGTTCACTAAAATGCACCCGAAAAATGCTTTGCCCATGCGGCATGCGCTGCCCATAACTGACAGTCGGAGTCGGAGTCGGTACAATTTTACCGACTCCGACTCCGGCCGACTCCGAATCCGCATCCCTGCGCCTTGGAGTTAAGCTGAAAGACTTGAACACGATTGCAGACCGAAATTTAGCATAGCAAAACCTCCCGGTGGAAACCCAACCCCTTGCAAATAATAATTAGTACTAACCTGGCTGCCTGTTGTATTTCATGCATGCACTTTGAGCTCTGTACGCCATACGCGTTGTTGATGAGGTGAGGGATGGAATGATCTCGACAGAGCGCCCCCAGCTCCTCCAGACGGTCTATACCGCGCGGCGCGAAACAGCTGTAAAGCAAGACAACATACCACGGAGATCAATGCCATCGAACAGCCCGGTAACAATACAACACACTGCGCCGATCTATACCACGGAACTACAAATAATGAACAATAACAGCCCGGTAACAATACAACACACTGCGCCGATCTATACCACGGAACTACAAATAATGAACAATAACAGCCCGGTAACAATACAACACACTGCGCCGATCTATACCACGGAACTACAAATAATGAACAATAACAGCCCGGTAACAATACAACACACTGCGCCGATCTATACCACGGAACTACAAATAATGAACAATAACAGCCCGGTAACAATACAACACACTGCGCCGATCTATACCACGGAACTACAAATAATGAACAATAACAGCCCGGTAACAATACAACACACTGCGCCGATCTATACCACGGAACTACAAATAATGAAAAATAACAGCCCGGTAACAATACAACACACTGCGCCGATCTATACCACGGAACTACAAATAATGAACAATAACAGCCCGGTAACAATACAACACACTGCGCCGATCTATACCACGGAACTACAAATAATGAACAATAACAGCCCGGTAACAATACAACACACTGCGCCGATCTATACCACGGAACTACAAATAATGAACAATAACAGCCCGGTAACAATACAACACACTGCGCCGATCTATACCACGGAACTACAAATAATGAACAATAACAGCCCGGTAACAATACAACACACTGCGGCGATCTATACCACGGAACTACAAATAATGAACAATAACAGCCCGGTAACAATACAACACACTGCGCCGATCTATACCACGGAACTACAAATAATGAACAATAACAGCCCGGTAACAATACAACACACTGCGCCGATCTATACCACGGAACTACAAATAATGAACAATAACAGCCCGGTAACAATACAACACACTGCGCCGATCTATACCACGGAACTACAAATAATGAACAATAACAGCCCGGTAACAATACAACACACAGCGCCGATCTATACCACGGAACTACAAATAATGAACAATAACAGCCCGGTAACAATACAACACACTGCGCCGATCTATACCACGGAACTACAAATAATGAACAATAACAGCCCGGTAACAATACAACACACTACGCCGATCTAGATCTATACCACGGAACTACCGTAGCAGCAAGATGCAACGCAACTGGAACGCTCGTTGACGGCAAGCAGTGGCGTACCCAGGATTCACTCCAGGAGGGGGCAATTGTTGATCAGGGGGCATAAGGTACCACACCAAAAAATCAACGGATTTGTCCCATTATATTTTTAGAGCGGCATATTTTCAACAAAAAAAAAAATCAAAAAAATCAATAAAAAATCTTCTTTTTTTCGACCAAAGGGGGCACATAGTACATACGGACCTTCAGGGTGGGGGGGGGGGGGCAATTGCCCTGTCTGTCCCCCCCCCCCTTGGGAACGCCTATGACAGCAAGACAGAAACTCAAACAATTTCAACATTTATCGATTATCATTCCAACAACGCTTAATGCCCACTATACATATTTATATTAAGTGCGCCACTCAACCGTCTGAATGTTACATACAAATTATACTGCTTGTGACCTCCACATTCTGATACAATCTAGAAAGCAATTACTGCCAGCATGCAGTAGCATGGCTCCCTGAACTGCCGGGACCGCTACACCAGTATTATACGTATCCCGCGGTCTGCTCACCTGGTGGTGCTCAGCACACACAGGATGTTCTCGGCGCCCTTGGCCACGATGGCCCGCTGCACGTCATCAATACCCGTCCGTAGCTCGTCCCCGTCCAGCTGGTTCTCAATGACGATCGGCTCGAAACCTGGCAGCAGCAGGACGGGCTCCGTAGTCAGTCGGCACGGTGTCATGTGACGCGTTAGGATTCTGGAGTTTACCAAATAGATGCTATAGCGTCACAATGGCGCCAAAATCAATATGTAACAATGTCCAGGAACCCACTAAAGAGCATCTGATTCCGTGAAAATAAGCACAACAGAACCCACCTGTCCGATCTGAGTAGTAGCGCCGTCGATTTCCCTATACAGCTGCCTGGGATTGTCGAGCGAACGATCGGCTCGCTATACTGTGCTGGACCGGGCCGCTACCATCGCTCAGCCCACACCCCGTCCCCGCCCACCTTGTGCCCGGTCCTGCCGGCACCCTAAAGCCGACCCACCTGCTTACCATCGCTCAGCCCACACCCCATCCCTGCCCACCTTGTGCCCAGCCTGCCGGCAGAGCCGACCCACCTGCTTACCATCACTCAGCCCACACCCCGTCCCCGCCCACCTTGTGCCCGGCCTGCAGGCACCCCCAGAGCCGACCCACCTGCTGTAACGATAGCCTTGAAGCAGCTCTTCTGGTCAATGCGCGGCCAGAGCACGTATCTGGCGCGCGGCCGGCTACGGCGCAGCGTCAGCAGACACAACGTCACCGTCATGCCCGTGGCCATCGGTACCACGAAACAGGCGCGCGCGCCGCGCAGGCCTGCCAGCACAGCGGAACACCTCGTGTCAGACTCAACAGGTGCGTTTGTTTGTGAGGCAGCACACATAACTGGCGCAATGTTACGACACAGTAGCAAGCAACACTCCAGCTGTTACTGCAAACGACAGTCGTCCTCGACGCGTCAAGCCGAAACTGAGCATGAATGTGAGCGATAGCTTTTGATCCATTCCCCTTTGTCGGTGCGAGTGTGCGAGTGTGCGAGTGTGCACATGTGCGTGCATGTGCGCGCGTTTGTGATTGTGCGTGTGTCTATGTCTGTATGCACGGTGTTCTATGACAGGTTACCGGCCGTTCGGAGGGCGTCCAGGGCCAGGTCGTTGGTGAGCCGGTTAATGATGCTAGAGCCGGTCGCCTTTGGCTGCGGCTCCGTCAGGTCCCCGGACCGGCCGATCCCGTGGCCCATGTGGAAATGGCGCCGAGATACCAGGCCTGGAACCAGTCGCGACGACGCCAGACATGAGAGCACGCACACGAAGTGAACGCTGCAACAACACACATCATACCAAAATACATATCTGTTTTCGAGTCCAGATATGCGCCCGTGATTCAGGAGTACAACGTGCACCACTCGTGGTCGCCGACACAAAGAGTTTAAGGTTCACGTTTCGGCGCACGTAACCTGGGAGCATTGGTTCGTATCGCATTTCGTTTGACATACAGAACTTAGCAATACGCTTTTCGAGGGGCTACACCGCGACACGTAATGTGCACCATGTGGCACCGATCGACCCGCGAACGAAACACACATTTTTCCCACCGTGAACGGCGCCACTTGCGGCGCAATCGGTACCCAGCAGTTTCAGCCCTAGGTGCCGAACACCCGACAAACACCACGGCCTGGACTTTTATCAACGACTGCTATGTGTGAGATTTAGAGCGCTAAAAGCATAGGCGTACACAAAGGGGGGGGGGGGGGGGGCAAGCGGGGCAATTGCCCCCCCCCCCCCTGAAGGTCAGTACGTGCCCCCTTTGGTCGATTTTTTTTAAAAGAGAAAAATGGTTAAAATATGCCCTTTTAAAAATATAGTGGGTCAAATCCGGTGAGTTTTTTTTTTGGTAGGGGTACTTTATGCCCCCTGAGCAAAAATTGCCCCCTCCTGGAGTAAATCCTGGGTACGCCACTGGCTAAAAGCATGCACAGCATACTTTTACCACGCAGCCGTGTTGCCGCAGATTTTCGACGATTTTCTTCCTCGTTTCTGGTGCCTCAACTCACCTGACGCCAGCCGGGCCTCACGCTCGCCGACACCGCAGTTGGACGGGAAGCTGTTCGAGTCCATCAGGGAGAGTTCGCCGAGGAATGACTCGATCAGCTGGTCCGGCCAGCCCTCGGCGGGCAGTTTCCGCTGGAACGCCGCGCCGTCAGTCGTCACGGATGGGTCCCACACAGGCGCCGCTTATCGTACAAACAGGTAGTGCATGGGTGGATTCACCGAGCCTACAGCCACGCCGGCATCGGAGAAACAAAGCCGTACATTCGCACAGGACGAAACTCGTGTAACAATGTAACAGTACAAAACGCCTGCTACTAAAAAGGTTACAGAGGTCTACAACTGGGGCACGTACACAATATCGGAACAAAAATAAATGTGAGTTAACGAATACCTGTTCAAGAAGTATGCGGAATAGTTTTGCTCTGCTTTCGTGTGCATCTTTGGATGTTGCTAAGAAGGCCTTTGGGACGAGCTTCGATGCTGCTTCTAGGACTTCTTCGTCCATCTTGGTATCAGGATCGATGTTATCTGCGAACTGAAACAAACCAATACGTAATATGTATGTGACGAATCGGCAATACGCAACATCATCATTAACCTAAAAAAGAAAAGTGCAACATTACTCATGTTAAGCTGGTAAACTGTAACTGGTAGGCTGGTTGATTTCCATAAGACTGAACAATTTATGGATCATGACAAATATGCATACCTAGAGAGAAAGGTTGTTTATTAGCAGAGACAAGAGAGTCAACGATAATACTCCTACGGCACTGCCTTGAGTTCGGTAATCGCACGATCAGCCATATACAGGACATTTCCGCATTCCGCACGGTGGACGTGAACAGGAGATCATTTTCCGGCCCCCGGCAAACGTGGTCTGCCTTATCTTCCAATCGCAGCACTATCTATAAGCAGCAGTACAGGTTTCCGGCTTGAGACCAGCACACTAGCAATAAGCTATTCCCATAAACTTTGCCTGAAAGACTCGCTTCTCAATTTCCACTGTCCGATATCTCACAGCCTGAAAGACTCGCTTCTGAATTTCCACTGTCCGATATCTCACAGTCACCCAGCGGTCTGTTCTGTTGCTCGAGCAGAGCTTTCCCCTGGGGTTCGGATCCACCAGATGGCTCTGCACGGCCAATTAATAGGGAAAACGCCCCTCTGCCCCCTGCTTAGAACCCCGTTCTCCGCCAATCTGTCCGTCAAAAGCCAGGTAGCCCACTGGGACAGCGACATCAGGTGAAACAGAGCCTCCTGTCCTAGGCACTCCAATGACACCTCAGATGAGAAGCAGGCTCTGGCCTCTGGACAATAGGCACTCCAATGACACCCCAGATGAGAGGCAGGCTCTGGCCTCTGGACCACAGGCACTCCAATGACACCCCAGATGAGAGGCAGGCTCTGGCCTCTGGACCATAGACACTGCAATGACACCCCAGATGATGCGGGCTCTGGCCTCTGGACAATAGGCACTCCAATGACACCCCAGATGAGAGGCAGGCTCTGGCCTCTGGACCATAGACACTCCAATGACACCCCCGATGATGCGGGCTCTGGCCTCTGGACAATAGGCACTCCAATGACACCCCAGATGAGAGGCAGGCTCTGGCCTCTGGACCATAGGCACTCCAATGACACCCCAGATGAGAGGCAGGCTCTGGCCTCTGGACCACAGGCACTCCAACGACACCCCAGATGAGAGGCAGGCTCTGGCCTCTGGACCACAGGCACTCCAATGACACCCCAGATAAGAGGCGGGCTCTGGCCTCTGGACCATAGGTGGATTCAAGCATGAAAAACCAGTATGACACTGGATGCTCTTACAAACAAATACATACATGAGGTGACCGTGGCATGCACCACCCATTGCCATGACAACTCTAGGTAACTAGGTTCTAGGTAAGGTAACTCTAGGTAGTTGGACTCTAGGTAAAATTGTACCAAATTGATGTTTCTGTTGCTGTTGTGGTGCATGACTTTAATACTTTCCTTCTGTTGCAATACATAAGAGGTGTCCAGATATGTGCAGGCATCTTAAAGATGCCTGATATTACTTCATACAAGGTGTTATTACCTAAAATGTACTGTCTACAGGACTAGAGGAAGTTAATTTAGCATCCAACCTATTAAACATTCAATGGTGTATTCCTCTGCTAGCATATATCATGAAAACCATGCAAAAATACTGGTAAGATATGCGTTCTGCTTACAACAATTGTTCTTGAATGCAGTCAGCTGACAAATGTAAACATTGTCTCCAGACTAAAATCACTGCATTGCATCATTGTCATTGTCATAGATGGGCTTCATCAAAAAGTGCCCACCTATCTACCAAATGGATTAAGGAGCATTTTTATACATTTATCTTTCAAGTCATCAAGATTGTTTTTTTCCTTCAATTGAGCCAACTGGAATTTGGAATTAATTTTCAACTCCTAGTCCAAAGTAAGGCATGGGTTGTTCTCAATTAAAGGGGTTTGGATGGTGTCTGTGAAATTGCTGGCTCTTTCCTTTTTAACATTGTAAAGCAACTCTTCGTTACCAGCTTCATTTGAGGCAAGGCTTATAATTTGAGGGTGACAATGAACAGCGAAATGCCAACTGTGTCTATTTATAGCTTAACTTTTCAAATTCCACATTTGAAATAACTGAAAATTTGCAATAAAGTCACAGTTGTGTTCACAGTGTACAAATTGGCTGACGATTGGACTTTTACCTATATATACCTACCAGTATAGTCGGTAACAGTACGGCCGGTGTCACCAGTCGCAGCTGGTGTCGCACAAAAATCAAGGTTCATGGTTACTATAAATCAAGGCTGGTCTGGATACATATACTGTTACTGTTACCATCTAGTCTGCAAAACGTGGCAGGTTTCAACAAGATTTCAGGGCGGGTTGGCACCAACACATAAAATTGGGGCAGCTTTTACAATTTTTGGCAGCTGTTAGATTACTTGGGGCAACTCATGCCATTCAGAACCAATTTACACTAGATAAAATGTGATTCTGCTGCCCCCCCCCCCCCCCCCCGGTCAAGACAGCAAGAAATACAAAAATGCAAGGGCCTCACCTGATGAACAAGACGACGCCTGAAACAATAATATTGTCCCTACAGAAAACAAACTGCGGTATTCATTACCGTCATCTCAGCCCTCCTGCGAGCTCAGCGGCCTGCTGCTGTTATTATACGGCCCTGGCTGCTGTGTGCCAATTTCGCAATGTTTGATTTTCAAACTTATGTCAATAAGGTTGTGATTTCCACTATTTTCAAGGTAAAATAGCCCTTACATATTTGGCTATCCCTCAGGAGGTTTTCCATTGGCTTCCTTATACTGCGCATTAGGGACATTTAACTCAACAAAACCAATGACTAGTACTACAAAACGATTCACATGACGTCAGAAGTATAAAGCAGGCTGACACCCTTATCAAATAGAAATACAATACAAAGTATCTCATTTATAGATACAATCCATGGAATAACACCTTCAGATCGGAGGAAATTCCTCTGTATAGAGTACCTTGGTTATTTTGCGATAGTCAATTCGATGTCAGGCGTTATATACAGCGAGCCCATGTACCCTCTCATTGGTCAAGAGCCAAACATCCAACAAGATCCGACACCTATCGAAAACTCAGGGGTCATTATGACGTTGTAAGACTAAAAAGGCGCATCAGAGAATTTACATCGACATACCCCAGAGCAAGGCCGTATATGAGAGGTAGAACCGTCCGGCAATTTTAGTTTAGCATTAGCGTGACGTCATTGGTGCCTACACTCCCCTCGCAATACATGGCACGGTGCGCCATCTTGCGAGCGCTGTAGATTACGGTAGTTTGCTGATACTCTCCCTACATCAAAACTGGTTTGAAATGGCGACTATCAGACACGTATCGACGTGACCGTATAATATACTGCATTGCGACTCACAAATTGGTATCAAGCCGCCCGAACCTCCATCCGCCACCGGAACCGGGGCCCGTTCACCCGCCGCTCGAACCGAGGACTGTTCACCCGCCGCCGTAACTACCTGAACCGAGATCGTCTACCCGTCGCCGTTGCCGTCTTTATCGGCGACTGTTCATCCGGCGTAGAAATCGCCTGAATCGGGGACCGTATTCCGCAAGCTTTCACTCTCCTCAGCCACGCTCCACAGTCCGACAGGGCACAACACAGCCGCCGGTCCTGAGCCGTGGACACAGGACCCCGCGGCTGACACAAACTACTCAATCCCGCTCCACAGTCCGACAGGACACAACACAGCCGGCAGTCCTATGAGCCGTGGACACATGCCCCCCGCAGCTGACAGACCGCTGAACAGTCCCGACAAGGCACAACACAGCCGCCAGTCCTCTGAGCCGTGGACACATGACCCCCGCGGCTGACAGATCGCTCTCCTGTCCGACAGGGCACAACACAGCCGCCAGTCCTCTGAGCCGTGGACACATGACCCCCGCAGCTGACAGACCGCTGAACAGTTCCGACAGGGCACAACACAGCCGCCAGTCCTCTGAGCCGTGGACACATGACCCCCGCAGCTGACAGATCGCCTGAACAGTCCCGACAAGGCACAACACAGCCGCCAGTCCTCTGAGCCGTGGACACATGACCCCCGCAGCTGACAGACCGCTCCCCAGTCTGACAGGGCACAACACAGCCGCCAGTCCTATGAGCCGTAGACACAGGCTGGCGGCGCGCCGTGTCGCTGCTGCCGCCGTCTTGGCCTGGTTCAGCCACCTGATCCGCAGATGCAGACGCGTGGTGACAGCTCATCTTCCGCCACTCGCATGCTGGCGGATCTGCTTGGCGGCGCGCCGTGTCGCTGCTGCCGCCGTCTTAGCCTGGTTCAGCCACCTGATTCGCAGACCAACTTGCCGGCGATCCGGCGATCCAGGTTTGATCGCTTCATCAGCAGATCGGCCAGTAGACGGCCAACTATGCCCAGCTGCCGATCTGTGTTGCTATCCATCGCCAGGTGGAACAGCAGCTCGAATTCCTCCATCACACTCATCCACGCTGGCGACGGCACCACTGAGCACCTCTGAGCACCTCTGAGCACCTCTGTATTATTTTAGGCTGCACAGGCTGACGGCCCGGATCCAGGAAGACGGCTGGATGGCGCCTCGCTCGTTGGCCTCCCGAGTGCCGGGTCCAGATCTCAACATTTGGCAGCCACGTGACCAGCCACGAACGCCAGGGCTTGCTGCGCGAGACTGGACCCACCACCCGATATCTGCTCAGCCGGGGTGACCGGTGCCGCTGGCTCCACAGTGACGGGCCCAACGGATCGCTCCAGCTCGTCCACTTCTCTGGACGTCTGGGTCTCGGCTAGGTCCTCGATCTGAAACCACAGGTATGCATCCTTTAGGCATACTGCATCATTTTGAAGACATGGAGTAAAAGCAGGAACAAATTTACACTATTATTCTGCGGTCTTGCAACGTGGAATGCACCGCTCATCGGACGGTTCACGTTGTTGGGAGACGGTATGCCGAGCTATATGACAAAAATGCAGCAATAATTTGATCAAACCTCATCAAATTTTACTTAATAAAAAGGTTAAATTGAAGTTCACGGTTTTTCAGCACTGAACACACGAAAACGGTTCAGAAGAAGACTGTCATGTTTATCCACAACTCACACATTTGGACAAACCTATTATTTATGTTTCCTCTACAGAGGAATTTAGAGGTGGATGAAGGCAATTTGACATGTATTATTTTTCTATTCATCCTGAATTAATAATAGCTAGAATTCAAATAGATCAATGTTGGCATTTCTACCAGAGCTGAGGATTCAGTATGTTTTGGGATTTGATTCCTGGACATTTGGGGCTCAGGCTGGGATTCAAAATAAGAATATACATTAGAATAGTTGAATCATAGCGTATATCGTAGCGTATATCTATAAATATGGAACACACCAAGGTCAAAGTGAGTATTTAGATATAAAGTAGAACCAGCAAAGCTGTATCACATTCAGTATACATTAAACAATTCCGCTCGGTTATGAATACGCGATGGCCCCTGAAGCGAGCAGTTTCTTTAGCGTACTTTACGATATGTATCACCCTGACATCGACAAGAGACGAGAGTTGCAATAAAAGACCATTACATTACAACCAGATCAGTATAAAAAACAATTTATATCAATTTTAACATCGCATTCCACAAATGGTCACTCACCTCAACATATGCCTCAGCAAAACCGCCACATCGCGAGAGCTCCAATGATCAACAACGCAAATGGCAAATGACGCAACCATGGCTACCATTGCGAGAGCCAATCAGATTGCGAGGCACCAATCACGTCACAGCCCTGTACTGAGCGATTCAGAAATGGACCAATACGAAAGCACTACGACGGTAGCCCCCTGCCCCAGAGCCTTGCCCCAGAGTATGAAACCACATATGATAAATAGCAAGGCCCTACACAAGGCTATGTAAATCAGGTAGACCGCTCCGGCCGAAAAAGTGGCGACAACTCGTAATTTAGTTGCAACGACCCCGCAGCTGCTGAGACGCGGATGAGGGTCTCGTGGCCGGCCGGCCGGTCGCCTACGTAGGGTTAACGCGTAGACCCTTCCCGCTTTTTTGTCGCTTGGTTCCTTTGTTTGTCGGCTGATTTTTAAACTTAAGATGTCTATCTACCACAAATTAAGCGTTGTATTGGGTGCCGTTGCGAAAATTGAAATCCGACCTAAACTTTTTAAGTTATGGGCCGGAACAGTTTGCTGCCCGGTGATTCCGGCCGGCCGCGTACTCCCCCGTTTTTTCCCCGCTTGGTTCCTTCGTTTACCGGCCGATTGTTACACTTAAGATGTCCATATACCACAAATTAAGCGATGTATTCGATGAATTTGGGAAAATTGCAATGCAACCCATTTTTTTTTTAAAGTTATGGGCAGGCAAATTCCACTGACCGGCGATTCCGGCCGGACCGCCGTATACGTAAAACGCCAGCGCGCACGTTCCTCCGGTGTATGTCGCCTGATTTCTTCATTTGCCGACCTATCGTTACAATTAAGATAACGATCTGTCACAAATTGAACGATGTATCTTATGCCGTTGAGAAAATTATCATCAGACTCAAACTATTCACATTTTGGGCCGGCAAAGTTACCGTCCTTTGGCTCACGATGGCAGACAGGACAGCCACCACATACAATACTCAAACAGTGATAACACTCAAATAGTCTGAATTTAAATCATGCGGCCCATATTATGGCTAAGGAAAAATTGCACTAGGCTTACCTGATAAATAAAACAAAGTTGCTGATATAACAGTTGACAATTTTCGATGATAACGTCTGACAGTTCTTGGTAAAGGCCAAAGCATACCCACAAAATAGATATTCTCATCTTTTTTGACTAGTTTCATGAAAATCTGATTAGATAAGTCGATTGTCAAATGCATTCAAGCAATTCAAAGTAACTGTTTAAAATCACACTTCCCGCCCGCGTCTCCACACCACACCATCCCGCCCGCTCACCGCGTCTCCAGCCGACACAGGCCCACCAGGCGCCGCCATTGGCGGATCCAGAACGGTGGTGGTGGGGGAGGGGAACGTTTGTTTGGGGGGGGGGGGAGGGATTCCAAAAAGTCTCACACAATTCTGAAAACTCATCGGATTTCGCTTGCTTATGCATTGATAGCTGATTTAAAACAAACTTTCCTTAGTAAAATTTGCTTGGATTTTGTTCTATATCAGGAAATGTGTCAATTTTGCACCGATTTCAGGTTTGTCTAGAAGTTTGTCTGGGGGAGGGGCATGGCCGCCATACCCTCCCCCTCCCCTGGATCCGCTAGTGGGTGCCGCGGCGAGACGCAATGTGTTTCTGCCTGTGGAGACCAGTGCAGTAAATCAGAGATCTTTGGTCACAGCCCAGTCACGGCGACGGCATGAGCTGGCAAGTCACAGCTTTAGTCACGGCGCTGCAATGCCAACCCTATGGCGCTGGCCTCGCCAGTCACAGCTTCAGTCACGGCCGTGACCAGGTCTGGTCCCAGCGCTGGGACGCTGGGACCAGAATTCTGCAATTCTAGTTGCCTGGCAACGCACGCGCCAGGGCGCTGTACGTGGCAGGAGCCCTCCCGCCCCGTGCGGTCTCTAAATAGTAAATACGTCGCATTACATCGCATCAGAATTAATTGACCTTTCACATATACATTTGTATATCTCTCAACGTTTTCTCAAACTAGGAAAAATCCTCTAAAAGCTCCTAGACACCCATGCCCTCCGCACGGCGCCATGCAATTAACGTTACGTAAGCAAATGATGTTCGGCTATTCTGACCCTCATCCTCGTCATCAGCCGTCGACCAATGAGCGTGGAGAGTATCAGACGCTGATTGGCCAAAAAGCTGTTGGCAGCAAAACCTGGCTCATGAGCAGATGCGTGAACAAGACCAAGATGCGGACGTTGCTAATATTTGTCGCCCTTTTCCCCCATGTTAAATAGGCGGAGCGGACCCCCCTGGCCCTACATACCATAACTAGTGAAATATAATAAAAATAGACACAACATCGTTCCTTTTCATTTTACTCATATCTAGGTGCCAAGCTAAAAGTAAAAGTCCTTAAAGTTAAAGTAAAAGTTCTACAGGTAGGTAAAAGTAAGGTTACCATGGGTGCAAAGGAATCAGAACAGTTTGATTGTTTATAATTTTAGTCTGAACCTTTTGAATGGATGGATTTCCAAGGTCAGGACCCACATAGCTTGTTGCATAGGTCCAGACACCTACCATCTGATTGTGCAATTCCTGGTAGCTGGCAGAATTTGGAAGCGAAGGTTTTACATGCCCAACAGGTGACATACCTGGACGCTGTCCACCCTGCTCACTGACATCACCTGACCATGTGCATCCGTTGTCGCCGGCCGCAGGCTATCCCAGTCAGGAGAAAATAGCGAACGCTGTAATGACTCAAACCTGGGCTGACTACCAGGAAAGGTCAACTAGAAGCACAGCACTCCCACTGAGCTACAGGGGGCGGTCAGCGAACAAATGAATAATCTCTGTATCACATGATAATCAGATTGAGTCCTAAGAGCATGTTGATATAAGGTTGTTTCTATAGTAACTTCCTTCTAATTATACTATGTATTCAGTTTTTTTCTTCCATTATATGATTATCACAGATAATTGTCCCTCAGCTGGTAATCCACAAGTATTATTGTTCTTTGAAGTGCTCAGCATCTTCCAGGACATTATCCTTTGCTTCTTTGTCTTAGTCTTCCCTGTCTTCTTTGTAAATCACCTATCTACCTTAAAGGTGATGTTTCACCCTTGTATTGGTTTTGAACTGAGATAGCCATTATCTTTGGCCATTATTGAAATGTCAAAAATACTAAGATCATTTTCCCCAAAACTTAGCTGTTTTTAAGCAATTTAGTGCTGCCACTGATTGGCTGACAGCCACATTTTCAACCAATCCCACTTTGTCAGCCAATCAGCAGCGGTCTATAGCTCAATAATGATGTCATCATCCCACAATTAAAAACTTCATTTGTATAAAGTTAAGTGACTTTTCAAGATAAAAAATATCACCATTGTTTTCAGCAGCACTTACTTCATATTTTTTACTACAACCAGCCCTCAAATTTGTTTTCTCTCAAAGATATTCAAAAAGCCGGAATATATGTCAGAGAACCACATATGGGGAAACTACCATACCAAATTTCAGAATGATATCACCATTTTTGACTGACATGACATCTAAAGTATGGTAAACTCATGACGTCATATTTACAAATTGCGATTTTTGCCTTTTATTGACCAGATACAGACAAATAAATGGCACCACTGTATTTCTGAGAGAAAAAAAAACTGGTCTAGAAACATCACTTTTGTATTTATATTTATCGATTTCAAATGTTGACCTTCTGTGACCTGAACTTGACATGAACTTGACATGAACTTCCTGTAAATGAAGTCAGGTGGTAACATGACTCACTATCGAATTCCACGTGGAAACTAACCCATAAAACATGTGTTGCATGACTGGTAGCTATTTTGAGCATAGTTACCTTTTGTGACCTGGCCTTGACCTTGGCTAACAATCTCACTTTAGCTCATGTGGGATGTGTGTCATACCTTTGGCAGCACTTTGGGTGATCATGGTCGTAATCGAAGGCTTTGGATGGAAAGTATGGCCCATAAACTCCAATACGGCGATTTTTACCTTTGACCTGACCGTGACCTGACATTTTACCTCACTTTGAAATTTCTGAGGATGTTTTAGATTCGTCCCATTGAGAGCTTCCGAATGCCGCCTTGCGCGTCTCGCTGCGATCGTTGGTTCGGAAGATAACCAGGGGTCGTTTAACGCCCCCCCCCCTCCAGTCAATGGCGTTCGGCTGAGACCCCAGCCAATGCCGGATTAATGAGGAAATCTGGAGATAGCAAAACATTCTCCAAGACAAGAAGAGCTAAAATCCTCTGCATTTCCTTGTAAACTAAAAGCTGATGTTGAAGGTCATAGCATGACTGATGTATTGTTTCAACCACTTATGTGTTCTTTTAATGGTCTCTTATTCAGAATATCCAGCAGTTGAAGATGCAGGACTACATTGTGAGTCAGAGGAGAAGAAACAGCGCTCACCAATCTATGGGAATGTACACACAACCAACTAATGGGTAAGGCTGCTTAGGTTTCAGGTTTATAATTATCTGCATGTCATATTCCCTAACAGTGTGCTTACAGTGTTGGATTTTTCGTTTCATGACCTGAGGTCATTTTTTTTACAAATCGACGGGAGATGTTTAGCGTCGAAACAGCGCCTCGGAAATGCAGCAGCAAAGCCAAATCATATGCAGGTATTTTACACACTGCCCAAACATAACACAATTCCAGTCCTGAAGAAAGTCCAGAAAATGAAAAAAATCCAAGCCTTCTGTGCTAAGCTATACAATACTTTGTGCCCTCACTTATTAAATCAGTGTGTACATGTGTGTTAACTGCTGTAATGTATTAATAAAGGGGCTGGGCCAGCGCCCTCAACCGGCATCCCGCCGGTTGAGGTGCGGTGGAGCGGAGCATGGGAACGGACGGTAGATATTTCCAATGTAAACAGCCTGGACAGCGCGCCAATATTGCGCGACAGTGTGCCAAAACTGTCGTCACGTAACGTTAACTTTCCTCCACCAACCTCAACCACTCGCCGAGCGGTGGAGGTTTTGCTCAACCGGTTGAGGTTGGTGGAGGCTCAACCGATTTTAGTTGAGGCGCGGGAACGACCGGAGGAGAAAATGAAGCCTCTACCTATTCCGGTTGAGGGCGCTGGAACAGCCCCATAACACTGGTCTTTTGGCCAAACCACATTCATTATGCATATATATGGTTATGCTGGTATTCTCAAAATCAAATGATTTGCCCTTTTTGTCACTCATAAATGTATACATTTCAGTCATTCCTTTGCCACTTGCTATCATTACCCATGCTGTGCCTGTGTTCCTGTTCAGACAGTGTGAGCCTGTTGCGTGCTGTGTGGACAGCGTTTAAACTTCAGTCTGTCTTGTGCTCTGTGCTGGCAGAGTGCAGACGGTGGTGACCACGGAGCCGCCGGAGCCGGCCAGCGGCGGCCGATCGTACGCCTTCTGGCTGCTGGTGGCCGTGGTGCTGCTGGTGGCCGTCTTCAACCTGCTCATCACGCTGACGCTCATCAGCGTGCTACGCATCTCGGTCGGCATGGAGAGCGTCCAGGTACTGTATGGTGTCCGGCCTGCTGAGGCGGGTCACTGAGTCCAGGTACTGTACGGTGTCCGGTCTGCTGGGGTGGGTCAGAGTCCAGGTTCTGTACGGTGTCCGGTCTGCTGGGGTGGGTCAGAGTCCAGGTTCTGTACGGTGTCCGGCCTGCTGGGGCCGGTCACTGAGTCCAGGTACTGTACGGTGTCCGGTCTGCTGGGGTGGGTCAGAGTCCAGGTTCTGTACGGTGTCCGGCCTGCTGGGGCCGGTCACTGAGTCCAGGTACTGTACGGTGTCCGGCCTGCTGAGGCCGGTCACTGAGTCCAGGTACTGTACGGTGTCCGGCCTGCTGGGGCCGGTCACTGAGTCCAGGTACTGTACGGTGTCCGGCCTGCTGGGGTGGGTCAGAGTCCAGGTACTGTACGGTGTCCGGCCTGCTGGGGCCGGTCACTGAGTCCAGGTACTGTATGGTGTCCGGCCTGCTGGGGCGGGTCACTGAGTCCAGGTACTGTACGGTGTCCGGCCTGCTGGGGCGGCTCACTGAGTCCAGGTACTGTACGGTGTCCGGTCTGCTGGGGTGGGTCAGAGTCCAGGTTCTGTACGGTGTCCGGCCTGCTGGGGCCGGTCACTGAGTCCAGGTACTGTACGGTGTCCGGCCTGCTGGGGTGGGTCAGAGTCCAGGTACTGTACGGTGTCCGGCCTGCTGGGGCCGGTCACTGAGTCCAGGTACTGTACGGTGTCCGGCCTGCTGGGGCCGGTCACTGAGTCCAGGTACTGTATGGTGTCCGGCCTGCTGGGGCGGGTCACTGAGTCCAGGTACTGTACGGTGTCCGGCCTGCTGGGGCGGCTCACTGAGTCCAGGTACTGTACGGTGTCCGGCCTGCTGGGGCCGGTCACTGAGTCCAGGTACTGTACGGTGTCCGGCCTGCTGGGGTGGGTCAGAGTCCAGGTACTGTACAGTGTCCGAACTGCTGGGGCCGGTCACTGAGTCCAGGTACTGTATGGTGTCCGGCCTGCTGGGGCGGGTCACGAGTCCAGGTACTGTACGGGGTCCGGCCTGCTGGGGCGGCTCACTGAGTCCAGGTACTGTGCGGTGTCCGGCCTGCTGGGGCGGGTCACTGAGTCCAGGTACTGTACGGTGTCCGGCCTGCTGGGGTGGGTCAGAGTCCAGGTACTGTACGGTGTCTGGCCTGCAGAGGCCGGTCACTGAGTCCAGGTACTGTATGGTGTCCGGCCTGCTGGGGCCGGTCACTGAGTCCAGGTACTGTACGGTGTCCGGCCTGCTGGGACGGGTCACTGAGTCCAGGTACTGTGCGGTGTCCGGCCTGCTGGGGTGGGTCAGAGTCCAGGTACTGTACGGTGTCCGGCCTGCAGAGGCCGGTCACTGAGTCCAGGTACTGTGCGGTGTCCGGCCTGCTGGGGCCGGTCACTGAGTCCAGGTACTGTGCGGTGTCCGGCCTGCTGGGGTGGGTCAGAGTCCAGGTACTGTACGGTGTCCGGCCTGCTGGGGTGGGTCAGAGTCCAGGTACTGTACGGTGTCCGGCCTGCTGGGGCCGGTCACTGAGTCCAGGTACTGTACGGTGTCCGGCCTGCTGGGGCCGGTCACTGAGTATAAACTTTCCAGTGCCCGGTCTACTGGGGCGGTTTCATTCTAGTGGGAGCTGCAGCTTAACCCGCGCCGTGCCGGTGCTCGGCGGCGCCACCTTCGCCGTGCCGGGGGGGGGGGGGGGGGGGGGGGTTGGGGTTAGACAACCCCCTCTTACTCGCAAACTGAAAGGACTAGAAAGACGCGGAAAAAGGCGTTAAAAAGCTCTCGGCAAGCACATTTGAAAATACTTCAGATATTTGTCTTCTTCTTGAAGCCAATATTGAGGTCACCAGAGGTCGTCAAAGGTCAAATTTCCCAGTTTTAGGACTTTGCTCCAGAAACTCCCAGATATTACAGGAACTATGCTAGCTAGGAACACACGGAAAAGAGCAATGGAAAGCTCTTGAAACATGGACTTGATAAGGCGTCCTCATATTTTAGCTCAGATCAATAGTTTAGGCTACAGAGATCATCAATTGTCAAAAAGGCTATCTTTTACAAAACAGTATTTCACGAATAGCTTTTTAGCCAATAACGACAAGTTAATAATTTTGATGTCATCGTGTATGTCTCGTCAAGGCGTTTCGACTCATATTAGTGTTGACCAGGTTAGGTCAACTTAAAAATTTGACCTCAGGTCAAGGTCAAGTGGTGACCTAAGAAGGTCATGTTGCATATGGGAAGACGTGCCTCGACGAGACAAACACATTGGAGTCGGTTTCACTTGTCTATCGTCATTATGTCCAGAGTTATTGACATACAACTGTTGGTGGCCTCGGATGACCTCAGCTGACCCTGTAGAGGTCACTAAACAAAAATGGCACCTAGGTCATCAAGAATAGCATATAATAACATGATCCAGAAGGAATTAGGCTGATATATTACGTATCCTTGGAATAGGAAGCATTTTAATATTTCCCATTGACTTATAATGGGGAGGTCACGAAATTGACCCAACCTGAGGTCGCTGATATACAAATCCAAGATATACGAATTGTAGATATATATACCTTATGAAATCCTGTAAGTGTAAAACCGATCATCTAAAAACTCTGACTGTGATACGACCACAATTTGTTTTTGATGTCGGGTCACGTGACCTGGTCTGGTGACCTGACCTGCGATGACCCGAGGTATTTTTTTTTACATAATGTGGGCAATTGATGCCGGAACAGCTGTGACAAAAACGGCGGCGCTGCGCACCGCCGTTTGTTCGCTATTCTCTAAAAACCTGAGGGGTCTAACCTCCCCCCGGCACGGCGCGGGTTAACCCTATTCCTGTCCGGCTTTTTTACGTTAAATCTGTCCGGGGGCGATTCGCCCCCTCCCCCCTGATATCTCGGCTCCTATGAGAGCTACAACAACGAAATTTGGTGGGTGGAAAGGACCTACAGGGAGCTCTCTTTTGTGAAATTTGTATGACCTGGGGTCAATATTTTCAAGGTCGAACGAGGTCAAATGTACCCAAATTCCCATGATTTTGATTTATCTAGACATTACGAATTATCTCCAAAACTTGTATAGCTAGGAAGACACCGAAAACAGCAATCGAAAGCTCTGGAAAGGCTCTTTCGGCAGGGTTTCGTCAGATTTGAGCTTAGGTCACTCGTTTGGGCTCCACGGGTCATCAAAGTTAAAAAGGTCATTTTTTGGCAAACACGTTTTTGTGAATATATGTTTACCTATAGAACAATAATTTTGCCACCATCGTGTTTCTCTCGTCAAGACGCATCGAAATATATCAAGTTTGACCTGGTAAGGTCATTTGAAATGTTCACCTTAGGTCAAGGTCAAGGTCAAGGTGGCCAAAGTAGGTCATGTTGCATACAATAAGACGCGTATTGACGAAAAAACACATTGGTACCAGTTTCAGCTCTATCTATATCATGTCAAGAGTTATTGCCAAAAATGTTCGTCACCGCGGATGACCTTGAGGTGACTGGGGAAATGGTGACTGGGCATTCTTTCCGGGTTGGCGCTACTTTACCATTCATTTCATCAAAAACAATTCGCAGCGACAAACATTCCGCTTGTCGTTGCGTTTCGTAGTTATTGAGATATTGGCGGAAGCGGAAATCAACCCTTCGTGGTTAGCGCGAACTTCCGGCAGTGATCGGGTTATAACTTTATCAGTTATCAAGATATCGACTTTTTTGTACATATACTGGTATAATATCTCGGGGGCGTTTCAGGTATTTTTCGATTTGTTTAAAAATGGAAATTGTATATACATGTAAAGAAAAAAATGTATTTTTTAAAAATTTCAAAATTTTCAAATCAAAATTTTTCAAATTCGAGATATATGTCTGAAAGCCCTTGCAATTGTCTACTAGTATCTCTTTGTGCTTGCATTTAGCAGAAACAAAATAAACCCTCCGCGAGTGTTTAACCATGCAAATTTGTGGTATAAAAAACGCCCGAACATGCCTCCCAGAAAGTGCTCCTGGAGCCGCTTATGAGGCAGATTTGTTTAAAAACAAAAGCTCACCATCAGATGCGCAATGAAAAGTTAGGAAAAGTCAGAAAATTTGAAGACCTTAGCTTCAATAATGAATGTGCAGCACACGAAAACCTCCGGGGTGCGATTCGCCCCCCCCCCCCCCGTCCCGGACAGGGATATGGTTAAGTACAACGTCTCTAATGTAGTGGTATGTGTTTAGACGGGGCACACTGAGTGAGTGAGAGCTGCACCTTAGGTTGTCACGTCCTTCATGTGGCGACAGAAGCTGCCGTGTTTGATTCATTTAGCCATGGGTCCACAGATGTGGTTAATTTGCACGTCTGTCACGTCTCACTGCATTGGGTTGGCCTAGTTCGTTACGGACCGAGCCGCTCCCTGGCGGCGGGAAGCGTAAGGCCGCCATAGGGAAAATGGGCTAAATACGTAATATATTCATGTTTACAACGTATTCATCTGGAAATGTGACAAACGTACCCCCATGCCAGATAATACCATTGTTCAGGAATAAGCTAACCAATTCCGGTACTTTGTAACTGTTGCGGTTGGTCCGCCTTTTTGTATTATATAAATAATTATTGGTCATTTAACGTTACAAATGTCGGAAAACGCCTACTCCCTTGATCATTTGTGGTTATTGAATGAACAACGCGCAATTGTTCAAACGAACGTACCCCTGTTCTATATCGAAAAATGTGCCGTGAATCCAACGCTAACAATAATATTCCTGTAGCGTTGCATGGTTGTCCGCCAAATTGCATTGCATTTGCAAATTATTGCTGGCAACGACAAATACTTGGCAAATGCTTTCCATTTAGAGATCACACATCAGATCGGGCCAACTTGTTATGGTCTGGTGTGTTACTCTAGACCTTCTTGATGTTGCAGGCAAATATTTTGCTCAGGGGACCCCTGCAAGGTCACATGAGGTCATCCGAGGTCTCCAACACTTTTTTTGTCAAAAACTCTCGACAGAATGAAGATAAAGAAGTGAAACTGGTACCAATGTGTTTGTCTTGTCTAGGCACGTCTCCCAGCATGCAACATGACCTACTTGGGTCACCTTGACCTTAACCTGTCAATTTTTTAAGTTGACTTAACCTGGTCAACTCGAATGATTCAAAGCGCCTTGACGAGACGAACACGATGGCGTCAAACAAATTGCCTTACCTGGATTAGGTAAAAAGTTATTTGTGAAAAACAGTTTTGCCAAAAATAGCCTTTTTGACCTTTGATGACCTCTGGAGCCCAAACCGCTGACCTGAGCAAAAATGTGAGGACACCATAGCGATTGCATTGTTCAATAACTTTCTATTGCTTTTTCGTTTTTTTTCCTGGATGTCATAGTTCCCGAAATATTTTGGGGTTTTCAAAGCGAAGTCCTAAAACTGGAAAATCTGACCATAGAAAGGTAGGTAATGGCGCCAACAGTTCGTCAGACGAAAACGTATACATTTATAAAATATTCCACTCATGATCGCCCTGGGATCCAAATTATTTTTTTAATAATTTACTTTTTGTCAGCCCTATATTAAACTGTCATAGAAAATAAGTGCAAGGTGTTGAAGAATCAATATTTTTGTACCATATGACAATTCATTTTCCGTGGACATCCGCTCGCTAATAACCCAGAAAAACGATAAGTTCATGCCATGTTCCCTAACCAGGCCATCGTTCCCTAACGTTGAACCAGCAGATTGCAGTGGTAAATGCGGCGCCTGCTGGTCTCATAACTCCAGCGGTATGGTCTGTGTCTGGACTGTGATCCGTATAGCCTGTCAGCGGCCGCCCCCGAATGACCCCCACCCTGTGACCGTGCCGACAGTTTGAGCCGCCCCCGAATGACCCCCACCCTGTCACCGTGCCGACAGTTTGGGCCGCCCCCGAATGACCCCCACCCTGTGACCGTGCCGACAGTTTGGGCCGCCCCCGAATGACCCCCACCCTGTCACCGTGCCGACAGTTTGGGCCGCCCCCGAATGACCCCCACCCTGTACCCGTGCCGACAGTTTGTGGGCAGCGGCCTGGTGCTGCGGCCGCCCCCGAATGACCCCCACCCTGTCCCCGTGCCGACAGTTCGTCGGCAGCGGCATGGTGCTCCCGGGCACGGTCAACCTGGACCGGCTGTACAAGCCCGATGGACAGTTCTTCGGCTTCGACAGCGACCCGATGACAATCACTGGCGATGTTGGACAGGTGGACCTTCTGGTGGGTGGTACAGCTGCTGTCCTGTTGGTCGGAACACTGTACATAGACATAACTTCACTACGGTTGCTGTCAGCTGTGTGGAACCTACTGAAAGTTGTACGGACGGGTGTTCTCCTCCTGTTGACATAACTGGTCAGTCTCTCAGCGAGTCTAATAACCATCTGAGGCGTGCAGGCCGATTTGATTTGAGTAACTTGCGTGACGTTTCGCTTTGTTTCTTGGGTGTGTCCCGCCCCGTCTCACGTTAGGTGGTACTAACTCCGCCGCTCACCGCCAGGTGTCTGACGCTCCGGACGCCGGCTTCGAGCCCACCGACAGTCAGCGTGTGCGGCTGTCTCCTCCCTCCACTCAGAACCCTGCTCAGTCGACCGTCCGTGTGGAGGGCGTACAGAGGGCCGCCGTCTCCGTCTCCGCCGCCGCTACCGCTACCGGGTCTCCCTTCTTCAGCACCGACTTCCCCAACTTCGGCCTGCCGGACGGCGTGCGCAGTCTGCGCGTGCAGGAGGTGCGCACCCGGCGCGTCGTCAGTCCCGTGGACCAGTCCCTGAAGCTGCAGGCTTCCACGCAAGTCCACATGAAGGGCAGTGAGGGCACCTACATCGACGGCAAGGAGATCATCCTGTCGGCCGACCAGGAGCTCCACCTGAAGAGCGTCAACGGTAGCGTGGTGATGCAGGGTGGCGGTGGTGTTCGGCTGGATGTCCGCAGCATCCCCTGGGCGCAGGGTCGCGCGGGCGCGGCGCACGCGGTCGCCGCCTACCGGCTCTGCGCCTGCATGCAGCTGCCAGAGGGCGAGACGGACTGGAGCCTCGCGCAGAGCGGCAGATTGTTCCGCATTCCGGTGCCTGTGGGGAACGGAGACCTGCCCTCGGACAAACGCGTCACCTGCGCAAACGCCGCGCTCCATGGTGAGAATAACCCCTGCGTGTGAGCTGGGTATCCACGCCGTGTGTGGGCCGACCGTGCTCTCCACGCCGTGTGGGCCGATCGTGCTCTACATCGTGTGTGGGCCGATCGTGCTCTCCACGCCGTGTGGGCCGATCGTGCTCTACATCGTGTGTGGGTCGATTGTGCTCTCCACGCAGTGTGGGCCGATCGTGCTCTACATCGGGTGTGGGCCGATCGTGCTCTCCACGCCTTGTGGGCCGATCGTGTTCTACATCGTGTGCCGATCGTGCTCTACATCGGATGTGGGCCGATCGTGCTCTACATCGGATGTGGGCCGATCGTGCTCTCCACGCCTTGTGAGGGCCGATCGTGCTCTCCACGCCTTGTGTGTGCCGATCGTGCTCTCCACGCCTTGTGTGTGCCGATCGTGCTCTCCACGCCGTGTGTGCTCTCCACGCCGTGTGTGCCGATCGTGCTCTCCACGCCGTGTGTGCCGATCGTGCTCTCCACGCCGTGTGTGCCGATCGTGCTCTCCACGCCGTGTGTGCCGATCGTGCTCTCCACGCCGTGTGTGCCGATCGTGCTCTCCACGCCGTGTGTGCCGATCGTGCTCTCCACGCCGTGTGTGCCGATCGTGCTCTCCACGCCGTGTGTGCCGATCGTGCTCTCCACGCCGTGTGTGCCGATCGTGCTCTCCACGCCGTGTGTGCCGATCGTGCTCTCCACGCCGTGTGTGCCGATCGTGCTCTCCACGCCGTGTGTGCCGATCGTGCTCTCCACGCCGTGTGTGCCGATCGTGCTCTCCACGCCGTGTGTGCCGATCGTGCTCTCCACGCCGTGTGTGCCGATCGTGCTCTCCACGCCGTGTGTGCCGATCGTGCTCTCCACGCCGTGTGTGCCGATCGTGCTCTCCACGCCGTGTGTGCCGATCGTGCTCTCCACGCCGTGTGTGCCGATCGTGCTCTACATCGTGTGTGGGCCGATCGTGCTCTACATCGGGTGTGGGCCGATCGTGCTCTACATCGGGTGTGGGCCGATCGTGCTCTCCACGCCGTGTGGGCCGATCGTGCTCTCCACGCCGTGTGGGCCGATCGTGCTCTCCACGCCGTGTGGGCCGATCGTGCTCTCCACGCCGTGTGGGCCGATCGTGCTCTACATCGGGTGTGGGCCGATCGTGCTCTCCACCGGGTGTGGGCCGATCGTGCTCTCCACGCCGTGTGGGCCGATCGTGCTCTCCACGCCGTGTGTGGGCCGATCGTGCTCTCCACGCCGTGTGTGGGCCGATCGTGCTCTCCACGCCGTGTGTGGGCCGACCGTGCTCTACATCGTTTGTGGGCCGATCGTGCTCTCCACGCCGTGTGTGGGCCGACCGTGCTCCATACGCATTGACTGGGTCTTCCGACGGAGGCAGGGATGGCAGTTGTAATGCTGAGATTGGTGCTGCCTGCTGGTGTAGGGAGGCAGGATCTGGCACTGTTGAAATTGGTGCCAGTGTTTCGGTGACGTCACCCAGCCAATTCCCGTTAGCTGTTTGTCAGTGATGTTGTATACTGATTTGCAGCGGGTTGGACGCGATTTTGTGAGACCTCTCCTCGGTGTAGTGCGTATCCCTCGTGTGTGGTAACCAAGCCCGCTGTTAACTCTCACCCCGTGTATAATCCACATGCCGAGTTGCTGAAAAACATGTATATTGCAAGTGGATCCCAGAAGCGGATTATGGATCCAGGAAGATGTCTACAAATCCGATTGGATCTGGGGTCTCACTATAAAACAGCAGGTGGATCTTGATCCCAGCGGATCCAGATCCTATCGAATCTAATCCTAGAATCGGTTTTTGGGTCCGCCAGAATGCCAATTATTTGTACATTTTGTCGAATTGAATCCATCAGCTGTTGCCTACAAGTGCAGATCTTCTGGCTTCATGAGAAATCTGGTAAATAATGGCAAATCCGCGCAACCAGACAAAGATTGAGTGATAGATGTTTGTTGTTGGTCTGTGTTGTCCTCAGACCTTGTTTGTTAGTCTGGCTCAGGCTTACATGCCTGACAGATCTGCTAGATCTGTCGTCGGGCCACATCAGATTTTGAACGATTGTGAAGGCTGAGCCGACACTTCGTAGTTAATTGTTAGGATAACATAATCTAGTCTGGTTGCTGTTTTTAGAACCCTTTGATATTACGAATGCTAGTCAAGCTCTAGTCAGCAAGTGCCATGGTAGTCAACCGTATGTCGGTTTTGTTGAAATGGTAGTGTTTGTCTATTCGATGTGCCACTAAAATACGGAAGAAACCAGTGGTGTTTGTTGCCAATTATTTCTGCGTCTACAATCAGACAATCACTGTTATCAATCTCGATCCAACTTTAATTATCGACGCGTATAATTGTTGTCCGTCGTTTGCATTTTCAAATGTATTTAGTGCTCGACTTCGATGACTCAAACCGATGTCGAACGTTGGCCACATGTGACGGTGATGTATTCGATCAAGATGAATGACGCGTGTTTCTAGAATAGAATGGAAATAAAGACGGATCCAATACACCCTGCAGGCGTGTGTAACGGCCAGACCACGGCCGTGGTCCCACACGGTGCGGGGACAGACAGACGAAACATTTGCTACCTCTCACACGCAGTCACTCGGAACTCAATCTAAAACCAAATCACAAACCGCTCGACACCAATTCGATTTGAAAACCTCGTCACGAGCCAACGAATAGGAAAATGTTGGGTTTAGAGATTCCTGGAACCAATCGGCGGGCTTACAAAAGGTCAATGAAGAGTCGATTATCCACCTCGTACGCCGACACGCGTCTTACACGCCACAAAATCACATACAATTAAAACACCAACACACACAGACACACGTTTGGGTTTGCGTTCACCATAACTACCGGGAGTATGCACACAGCACATCCCCACACACTGGGCCATACCACCAGTCCTTGGTTTGCCAGTGCCAGTGAAGGAGGCTTGTCTCCTCAGTCCTGCGAAGGAGCCTCTCCGTCCCTGCTCAGTTCTCCGCCATGTCCATGTCGTCGTCCTCTCCTATGTCGTCGCCTGGCTCTCCCTCCTTCCTCTCTGGAGGCTTCTCGTAGGCCTTCTCCAGAGGCGAGACCACGATGCCTTCCCAGACGCTCATGTCGGTGGCGATGCCTGTCGATGCAGCCGGATGTGAGTCAGACCGAGGAGCACGGCTCGGGGCGCTATGCAGCCGGAGGAACAGTCGGGCGCTATGCAGCCGGAGGAACAGTCGGGCGAGATAACAGCCGGAGGAACAGTCGGGCGCTATGCAGCCGGAGGAACAGTCGGGCGCTATACAGCCGGAGGAACAGTCGGGCGCTATACAGCCGGAGGAACAGTCGGGCGCTATGCAGCCGGAGGAACAGTCGGGCGCTATGCAGCCGGAGGAACAGTCGGGCGCTATGCAGCCGGAGGAACAGTCGGGCGCTATGCAGCCGGAGGAACAGTCGGGCGCTATGCAGCCGGAGGAACAGTCGGGCGAGATAACAGCCGGAGGAACAGTCGGGCGAGATAACAGCCGGAGGAACAGTCGGGCGAGATAACAGCCGGAGGAACAGTCGGGCGCTATACAGCCGGAGGAACAGTCGGGCGCTATGCAGCCGGAGGAACAGTCGGGCGCTATGCAGCCGGAGGAACAGTCGGGCGCTATGCAGCCGGAGGAACAGTCGGGCGCTATGCAGCCGGAGGAACAGTCGGGCGCTATACAGCCGGAGGAACAGTCGGGCGCTATGCAGCCGGAGGAACAGTCGGGCGAGATAACAGCCGGAGGAACAGTCGGGCGAGATAACAGCCGGAGGAACAGTCGGGCGCTATGCAGCCGGAGGAACAGTCGGGCGAGATAACAGCCGGAGGAACAGTCGGGCGCTATGCAGCCGGAGGAACAGTCGGGCGCTATGCAGCCGGAGGAACAGTCGGGCGCTATGCAGCCGGAGGAACAGTCGGGCGAGATAACAGCCGGAGGAACAGTCGGGCGAGATAACAGCCGGAGGAACAGTCGGGCGCTATGCAGCCGGAGGAACAGTCGGGCGAGATAACAGCCGGAGGAACAGTCGGGCGAGATAACAGCCGGAGGAACAGTCGGGCGCTATGCAGCCGGAGGAACAGTCGGGCGCTATGCAGCCGGAGGAACAGTCGGGCGAGATAACAGCCGGAGGAACAGTCGGGCGAGATAACAGCCGGAGGAACAGTCGGGCGCTATGCAGCCGGAGGAACAGTCGGGCGCTATGCAGCCGGAGGAACAGTCGGGCGAGATAACAGCCGGAGGCACAGTCGGGCGCTATACAGACGGAGGAACAGTCGGGCGCTATACAGCCGGAGGAACAGTCGGGCGCTATGCAGCCGGAGGAACAGTCGGGCGCTATGCAGCCGGAGGAACAGTCGGGCGAGATAACAGCCGGAGGAACAGTCGGGCGCTATACAGCCGGAGGAACAGTCGGGCGCTATGCAGCCGGAGGAACAGTCGGGCGAGATAACAGCCGGAGGAACAGTCGGGCGCTATACAGCCGGAGGAACAGTCGGGCGAGATAACAGCCGGAGGAACAGTCGGGCGCTATGCAGCCGGAGGAACAGTCGGGCGCTATACAGCCGGAGGAACAGTCGGGCGCTATGCAGCCGGAGGAACAGTCGGGCGCTATGCAGCCGGAGGAACAGTCGGGCGAGATAACAGCCGGAGGAACAGTCGGGCGAGATAACAGCCGGAGGAACAGTCGGGCGCTATGCAGCCGGAGGAACAGTCGGGCGCTATGCAGCCGGAGGAACAGTCGGGCGCTATGCAGCCGGAGGAACAGTCGGGCGAGATAACAGCCGGAGGAACAGTCGGGCGAGATAACAGCCGTAGGAACAGTCGGGCGCTATGCAGCCGGAGGAACAGTCGGGCGCTATGCAGCCGGAGGAACAGTCGGGCGCTATGCAGCCGGAGGAACAGTCGGGCGCTATGCAGCCGGAGGAACAGTCGGGCGAGATAACAGCCGGAGGAACAGTCGGGCGAGATAACAGCCGGAGGAACAGTCGGGCGCTATGCAGCCGGAGGAACAGTCGGGCGCTATGCAGCCGGAGGAACAGTCGGGCGCTATGCAGCCGGAGGAACAGTCGGGCGCTATGCAGCCGGAGGAACAGTCGGGCGCTATGCAGCCGGAGGAACAGTCGGGCGCTATGCAGCCGGAGGAACAGTCGGGCGAGATAACAGCCGGAGGAACAGTCGGGCGAGATAACAGCCGGAGGAACAGTCGGGCGCTATGCAGCCGGAGGAACAGTCGGGCGCTATGCAGCCGGAGGAACAGTCGGGCGCTATGCAGCCGGAGGAACAGTCGGGCGAGATAACAGCCGGAGGAACAGTCGGGCGCTATGCAGCCGGAGGAACAGTCGGGCGCTATGCAGCCGGAGGAACAGTCGGGCGCTATACAGCCGGAGGAACAGTCGGGCGCTATGCAGCCGGAGGAACAGTCGGGCGCTATGCAGCCGGAGGAACAGTCGGGCGCTATACAGCCGGAGGAACAGTCGGGCGCTATGCAGCCGGAGGAACAGTCGGGCGCTATACAGCCGGAGGAACAGTCGGGCGCTATGCAGCCGGAGGAACAGTCGGGCGCTATGCAGCCGGAGGAACAGTCGGGCGCTATACAGCCGGAGGAACAGTCGGGCGCTATGCAGCCGGAGGAACAGTCGGGCGCTATACAGCCGGAGGAACAGTCGGGCGCTATACAGCCGGAGGAACAGTCGGGCGCTATACAGCCGGAGGAACAGTCGGGCGCTATGCAGCCGGAGGAACAGTCGGGCGCTATACAGCCGGAGGAACAGTCGGGCGCTATACAGCCGGAGGAACAGTCGGGCGCTATACAGCCGGAGGAACAGTCGGGCGCTATGCAGCCGGAGGAACAGTCGGGCGAGATAACAGCCGGAGGAACAGTCGGGCGCTATACAGCCGGAGGAACAGTCGGGCGAGATAACAGCCGGAGGAACAGTCGGGCGCTATACAGCCGGAGGAACAGTCGGGCGCTATGCAGGCGGAGGAACAGTCGGGCGCTATGCAGCCGGAGCAACAGTCGGGCGCTATACAGCCGGAGGAACAGTCGGGCGCTATGCAGCCGGAGGAACAGTCGGGCGCTATGCAGCCGGAGGAACAGTCGGGCGAGATAACAGCCGGAGGAACAGTCGGGCGAGATAACAGCCGGAGGAACAGTCGGGCGCTATGCAGCCGGAGGAACAGTCGGGCGAGATAACAGCCGGAGGAACAGTCGGGCGAGATAACAGCCGGAGGAACAGTCGGGCGCTATACAGCCGGAGGAACAGTCGGGCGAGATAACAGCCGGAGGAACAGTCGGGCGCTATACAGCCGGAGGAACAGTCGGGCGAGATAACAGCCGGAGGAACAGTCGGGCGCTATACAGCCGGAGGAACAGTCGGGCGCTATACAGCCGGAGGAACAGTCGGGCGCTATACAGCCGGAGGAACAGTCGGGCGCTATACAGCCGGAGGAACAGTCGGGCGAGATAACAGCCGGAGGAACAGTCGGGCGCTATACAGCCGGAGGAACAGTCGGGCGCTATACAGCCGGAGGAACAGTCGGGCGCTATGCAGCCGGAGGAACAGTCGGGCGCTATGCAGCCGGAGGAACAGTCGGGCGAGATAACAGCCGGAGGAACAGTCGGGCGCTATACAGCCGGAGGAACAGTCGGGCGCTATACAGCCGGAGGAACAGTCGGGCGCTATGCAGCCGGAGGAACAGTCGGGCACTATGCAGCCGGAGGAACAGTCGGGCGCTATACAGCCGGAGGAACAGTCGGGCGCTATACAGCCGGAGGAACAGTCGGGCGCTATGCAGCCGGAGGAACAGTCGGGCGCTATACAGCCGGAGGAACAGTCGGGCGCTATGCAGCCGGAGGAACAGTCGGGCGCTATGCAGCCGGAGGAACAGTCGGGCGCTATGCAGCCGGAGGAACAGTCGGGCGCTATACAGCCGGAGGAACAGTCGGGCGCTATACAGCCGGAGGAACAGTCGGGCGCTATGCAGCCGGAGGAACAGTCGGGCGCTATGCAGCCGGAGGAACAGTCGGGCGCTATGCAGCCGGAGGAACAGTCGGGCGCTATGCAGCCGGAGGAACAGTCGGGCGCTATGCAGCCGGAGGAACAGTCGGGCGCTATGCAGCCGGAGGAACAGTCGGGCGCTATGCAGCCGGAGGAACAGTCGGGCGAGATAACAGCCGGAGGAACAGTCGGGCGCTATGCAGCCGGAGGAACAGTCGGGCGCTATGCAGCCGGAGGAACAGTCGGGCGCTATGCAGCCGGAGGAACAGTCGGGCGCTATGCAGCCGGAGGAACAGTCGGGCGAGATAACAGCCGGAGGTACAGTCGGGCGCTATGCAGCCGGAGGAACAGTCGGGCGCTATGCAGCCGGAGGAACAGTCGGGCGCTATGCAGCCGGAGGAACAGTCGGGCGCTATGCAGCCGGAGGAACAGTCGGGCGCTATGCAGCCGGAGGAACAGTCGGGCGCTATGCAGCCGGAGGAACAGTCGGGCGAGATAACAGCCGGAGGAACAGTCGGGCGCTATGCAGCCGGAGGAACAGTCGGGCGCTATGCAGCCGGAGGAACAGTCGGGCGCTATGCAGCCGGAGGAACAGTCGGGCGCTATGCAGCCGGAGGAACAGTCGGGCGCTATGCAGCCGGAGGAACAGTCGGGCGCTATGCAGCCGGAGGAACAGTCGGGCGCTATGCAGCCGGAGGAACAGTCGGGCGAGATAACAGCCGGAGGAACAGTCGGGCGCTATGCAGCCGGAGGAACAGTCGGGCGCTATGCAGCCGGAGGAACAGTCGGGCGAGATAACAGCCGGAGGAACAGTCGGGCGCTATGCAGCCGGAGGAACAGTCGGGCGCTATGCAGCCGGAGGAACAGTCGGGCGCTATGCAGCCGGAGGAACAGTCGGGCGCTATGCAGCCGGAGGAACAGTCGGGCGAGATAACAGCCGGAGGAACAGTCGGGCGCTATGCAGCCGGAGGAACAGTCGGGCGCTATGCAGCCGGAGGAACAGTCGGGCGAGATAACAGCCGGAGGAACAGTCGGGCGCTATACAGCCGGAGGAACAGTCGGGCGAGATAACAGCCGGAGGAACAGTCGGGCGCTATGCAGCCGGAGGAACAGTCGGGCGCTATGCAGCCGGAGGAACAGTCGGGCGCTATGCAGCCGGAGGAACAGTCGGGCGCTATGCAGCCGGAGGAACAGTCGGGCGAGATAACAGCCGGAGGAACAGTCGGGCGCTATGCAGCCGGAGGAACAGTCGGGCGCTATGCAGCCGGAGGAACAGTCGGGCGAGATAACAGCCGGAGGAACAGTCGGGCGCTATGCAGCCGGAGGAACAGTCGGGCGCTATGCAGCCGGAGGAACAGTCGGGCGCTATGCAGCCGGAGGAACAGTCGGGCGAGATAACAGCCGGAGGAACAGTCGGGCGCTATGCAGCCGGAGGAACAGTCGGGCGCTATGCAGCCGGAGGAACAGTCGGGCGTTATGCAGCCGGAGGAACAGTCGGGCGAGATAACAGCCGGAGGAACAGTCGGGCGCTATGCAGCCGGAGGAACAGTCGGGCGCTATACAGCCGGAGGAACAGTCGGGCGCTATGCAGCCGGAGGAACAGTCGGGCGCTATGCAGCCGGAGGAACAGTCGGGCGAGATAACAGCCGGAGGAACAGTCGGGCGCTATGCAGCCGGAGGAACAGTCGGGCGCTATGCAGCCGGAGGAACAGTCGGGCGCTATGCAGCCGGAGGAACAGTCGGGCGCTATGCAGCCGGAGGAACAGTCGGGCGCTATGCAGCCGGAGGAACAGTCGGGCGCTATGCAGCCGGAGGAACAGTCGGGCGCTATGCAGCCGGAGGAACAGTCGGGCGAGATAACAGCCGGAGGAACAGTCGGGCGCTATGCAGCCGGAGGAACAGTCGGGCGCTATGCAGCCGGAGGAACAGTCGGGCGAGATAACAGCCGGAGGAACAGTCGGGCGCTATGCAGCCGGAGGAACAGTCGGGCGCTATGCAGCCGGAGGAACAGTCGGGCGCTATGCAGCCGGAGGAACAGTCGGGCGCTATGCAGCCGGAGGAACAGTCGGGCGAGATAACAGCCGGAGGAACAGTCGGGCGCTATGCAGCCGGAGGAACAGTCGGGCGCTATGCAGCCGGAGGAACAGTCGGGCGAGATAACAGCCGGAGGAACAGTCGGGCGCTATACAGCCGGAGGAACAGTCGGGCGAGATAACAGCCGGAGGAACAGTCGGGCGCTATGCAGCCGGAGGAACAGTCGGGCGCTATGCAGCCGGAGGAACAGTCGGGCGCTATGCAGCCGGAGGAACAGTCGGGCGCTATGCAGCCGGAGGAACAGTCGGGCGAGATAACAGCCGGAGGAACAGTCGGGCGCTATGCAGCCGGAGGAACAGTCGGGCGCTATGCAGCCGGAGGAACAGTCGGGCGAGATAACAGCCGGAGGAACAGTCGGGCGCTATGCAGCCGGAGGAACAGTCGGGCGCTATGCAGCCGGAGGAACAGTCGGGCGCTATGCAGCCGGAGGAACAGTCGGGCGAGATAACAGCCGGAGGAACAGTCGGGCGCTATGCAGCCGGAGGAACAGTCGGGCGCTATGCAGCCGGAGGAACAGTCGGGCGTTATGCAGCCGGAGGAACAGTCGGGCGAGATAACAGCCGGAGGAACAGTCGGGCGCTATGCAGCCGGAGGAACAGTCGGGCGCTATACAGCCGGAGGAACAGTCGGGCGCTATGCAGCCGGAGGAACAGTCGGGCGCTATGCAGCCGGAGGAACAGTCGGGCGCTATGCAGCCGGAGGAACAGTCGGGCGCTATACAGCCGGAGGAACAGTCGGGCGCTATGCAGCCGGAGGAACAGTCGGGCGCTATGCAGCCGGAGGAACAGTCGGGCGCTATGCAGCCGGAGGAACAGTCGGGCGCTATGCAGCCGGAGGAACAGTCGGGCGCTATACAGCCGGAGGAACAGTCGGGCGCTATACAGCCGGAGGAACAGTCGGGCGCTATGCAGCCGGAGGAACAGTCGGGCGAGATAACAGCCGGAGGAACAGTCGGGCGAGATAACAGCCGGAGGAACAGTCGGGCGCTATGCAGCCGGAGGAACAGTCGGGCGCTATGCAGCCGGAGGAACAGTCGGGCGCTATACAGCCGGAGGAACAGTCGGGCGCTATGCAGCCGGAGGAACAGTCGGGCGCTATACAGCCGGAGGAACAGTCGGGCGCTATGCAGCCGGAGGAACAGTCGGGCGCTATGCAGCCGGAGGAACAGTCGGGCGCTATGCAGCCGGAGGAACAGTCGGGCGCTATGCAGCCGGAGCAACAGTCGGGCGCTATACAGCCGGAGGAACAGTCGGGCGCTATGCAGCCGGAGTAACAGTCGGGCGAGATAACAGCCGGAGGAACAGTCGGGCGCTATACAGCCGGAGGAACAGTCGGGCGCTATACAGCCGGAGGAACAGTCGGGCGCTATGCAGCCGGAGGAACAGTCGGGCGCTATGCAGCCGGAGGAACAGTCGGGCGAGATAACAGCCGGAGGAACAGTCGGGCGAGATAACAGCCGGAGGAACAGTCGGGCGAGATAACAGCCGGAGGAACAGTCGGGCGCTATACAGCCGGAGGAACAGTCGGGCGCTATACAGCCGGAGGAACAGTCGGGCGCTATGCAGCCGGAGGAACAGTCGGGCGCTATGCAGCCGGAGGAACAGTCGGGCGAGATAACAGCCGGAGGAACAGTCGGGCGCTATACAGCCGGAGGAACAGTCGGGCGAGATAACAGCCGGAGGAACAGTCGGGCGCTATGCAGCCGGAGGAACAGTCGGGCGCTATGCAGCCGGAGGAACAGTCGGGCGCTATGCAGCCGGAGGAACAGTCGGGCGAGATAACAGCCGGAGGAACAGTCGGGCGCTATGCAGCCGGAGGAACAGTCGGGCGCTATGCAGCCGGAGGAACAGTCGGGCGCTATGCAGCCGGAGGAACAGTCGGGCGCTATGCAGCCGGAGGAACAGTCGGGCGAGATAACAGCCGGAGGAACAGTCGGGCGAGATAACAGCCGGAGGAACAGTCGGGCGAGATAACAGCCGGAGGAACAGTCGGGCGCTATACAGCCGGAGGAACAGTCGGGCGCTATACAGCCGGAGGAACAGTCGGGCGCTATGCAGCCGGAGGAACAGTCGGGCGCTATGCAGCCGGAGGAACAGTCGGGCGAGATAACAGCCGGAGGAACAGTCGGGCGCTATACAGCCGGAGGAACAGTCGGGCGAGATAACAGCCGGAGGAACAGTCGGGCGCTATGCAGCCGGAGGAACAGTCGGGCGCTATACAGCCGGAGGAACAGTCGGGCGCTATGCAGCCGGAGGAACAGTCGGGCGCTATGCAGCCGGAGGAACAGTCGGGCGCTATGCAGCCGGAGGAACAGTCGGGCGAGATAACAGCCGGAGGAACAGTCGGGCGCTATGCAGCCGGAGGAACAGTCGGGCGCTATGCAGCCGGAGGAACAGTCGGGCGCTATGCAGCCGGAGGAACAGTCGGGCGAGATAACAGCTGGACACGACCGTACAGTGGTTTTCTGAGTTGTAAGGATGATCAAATGAGGAGCTGCTAGCAGGCCAAAGATACAAGTCAGCCTCGAGACTTAAATATCAATAGATAGCGACAGCGAGACACAAGACTGACAAAATTGCAGCTATGGCGACTATAAGAAACACATTTGATAGCAAAACTGATGATCTGATACAAAGGTCCATATATCTGCCAATATCGCTGCTATTTCGCTACTATTTCGCAAATAAACGTTCCAGAGAAACATGCAAAATCCCGAATGAATTGAAAATATACCGCATCGCAGTCTCGCAGTGTGAGCCCATGTATACCATCCCACCGATGAACCAGTCATCGACCTCTCGTCACTTAAACGACCCCGCTGCGTGCCGCGCCGTGCTACTCACTGGAGTTGCCCTCGAGTCCGATGACCTGTTTGTAGCCGCCGTGTGAGAGGACGCGCAGCAGTGTCTGTGCCGTCAGACAGACCTGGTCCTGCTGCTCCAGCGTCATCGCCGTGTGTACACGGATGTTGCCGCCCTCACACGGGTCGGCGATACCTGGCGACCACGAAAGGTGAGGACACGCCACAGACACGGATGTTGCCGCCCTCACACGGGTCGGCGATACCTAGCGACCACGAAAGGTGAGGACACGCCACAGACACGGATGTTGCCGCCCTCACACGGGTCGGCGATACCTGGCGACCACGAAAGGTGAGGACACGCCACAGACACGGATGTTGCCGCCCTCACACGGGTCGGCGATACCTGGCGACCACGAAAGGTGAGGACACGCGACCGATTCAGGCAGACAGGTGATGACAGCGCACGCAGCACAACATCGGTTATAAACATAAAGGAACGCAATTTTGCAGCATTTAAGACAAAGACCAAAACATACAAGTGTAATCCGGCGGATTGTCAGTCCTCTATCACCTGCGGTCTGACCAGGACAATGAGTCCAGTCCCCGGCCCCACCACAGCAACCAGCATACCTGCTGATCCGGGCAGGAAGAGACCAGCAGCCAGGAGCTGCAGGCAGCGCCGGTACGCCAGGTGGACCGCCATCGCCTGCCTGCTCGGGTTGTTCATCACGGAGTAATGCGCCTAAAGGGAAAACACCAACAGATACGGTCAGCTCTGGGACCAGCAATACCGACATGCTTCATATGCCAAGGAAATGAAGACCAACCAACTGTAGATAACTGTAACAGCTGCAATCAAGTTAACGGTAAATAACCTAATTCGCTACGCGAAACGGGATCAAAATCAAACAGGTCAGTTCGGCTGATAAAATGGTTATTGATCTATGTAGCATGAAGACGTAGCAAAAACAAAACAATGCTGAAAGGAGAGCAGAGCCATCGGCAGGCAAGCACAGCGAACAGCTAAGGCAGAGCTATATCCCGTACCAGCAGGTCGAGCATCCAGGGCGAGAGCGGCTCGAAGCCCTCGAACCGGTTTTTCAGATCGCGCAGCAGGCGTATCAGCACCTTGATGGACGAGTGGTGGGCGTTCTCCTCGAACCAGCGGCTGAAACGGGAAACAGACGCCGTGATGACGCGCTATAGAACCACGATCTAGACCTAGCGACCATAGTTTGATCAGAAGGAATGGTTGGTGCGATCCACTGAGTATGTCACGACCACGGATCGCAGTCCGACCGACCCGTGCACAGTGGGGGATTTTGCGATTTAACCTGAATTAATTGCTGACATCCATGTATATGCGGTAGTGCATCCACGCTTAACATGTTAGCATCAGGCAAGTCATTTTGACATATTTTGAGGGCAAAAACAGTTTCAGAACACTTCAGGTCACAGAGATATGACGTCTTTTGAAAAGGTCTGCACCGTTGCATGCTGAACGGGATGTACTTCCATGTTGCTGCCAGCCGTGTCGGGCTCATATGTAGCAGCAGCCGTCAGTGTCGACTTATTATGGCCAATAAGGTTACCAACTCACTGGGGAAGGTCATACTAGGTCACCGGAGGTCCGTTTATCCTCGTGACATGCCCTGGCCTGAAGTTTTAAGCGGCATTTAACGCCATTTGCTCCCAGACATCGACCGAAACAATACAGCATCATCGTGACAATCATCTATTACAAGGCCTTTGACATTTTCCAGCCTGACCTAAGCTGACCTTATTTGACCTGATATGACCTTTCTGTGACATTGACCTGACCTTGACCGAAGTAAGGCTTGTGACCACTAATTTCACGTGAAAAGACGAGACGGATCAATTGCTGACCATTCTCACCCAATTAGAGTAATATTTAAACTTGTTGAGTTCAAAGAAGATCAACGAGGAAGGTCACTGACGTCAAAGGTCACCGAAGGTCAACCCTGGGTTCTTCGGAATCGGAGAGATGAGAGATCTGTCGAATGTCGTTGGAATCATTACGATCTGGGTATTGATTCGTTTCGCCGCACTGCCGTCCAACGGCCCTTGATAAGCGCCAGCACGTACTTCTCACACTGCAAGACCGGTTCATCTGTGCGCACAAAGGTTTGACCCAAGACTTGTTGGAAGAAGTCTACGATGGTCTGGTTGGAAGACTTAGAGATCAGTTTTCTTACATGCAAATACTCAAACAGTGCGCTTCTCCGGTAGCACATGTCCAGGGCTCACGGCTAAGATGCTCACCGAGCGGGCAAGCCTAAGAGGCTGCAGCTACGAACAAATGGATTTCACCGCTGTATTTCGCAGGCAAAACTGGTCCAGAAACATGTCATTTTTATTTATATTTATCAATTTCGAATTTTGACCTGATGTGACCTGACCTTGACCTGAGCTTGACACTAACTTCACGTAAATGAAGTCAGGTGGTAAAATGACTATCACTATCGAATTATACGTGTAAAATAACCCATAAAACATGTGTTGCATGACTCGTAGATATTTTGCGCATAGTGACCTTTTGACCTTGACCTTTGATAACAATCTCACTTTACCTCATGGGGGATGTGTCATACCTTTGAGAGCACCTTGGGTGATTATGGTCGCCATCGAAGGCTTTGGGTGGAAATTATGGCTCCTACACTAAAATGCGTCGATTTTGACCTTTGACCTGATTGTGACCTGACATGTGACCTCAATTTGACATTTGAGTTTGCTTTAGATTTGCCTCATTGAGATCTTTCGAATGCCGCCTGGCAAGTCTCGCTGCGATCATTGGTTCGAAAGATAACCAGGGGGCGTTTACCCCCTCCCCCGTCAATGGCGTTCGGCTGAGACCCCAGTCGGGGTATAATGGCGGGGTATAAGTCCTCGAGAAGCAAGAATAAGCAACTACATCGAGCTGGGTCGTGCACAGCAATATGTGGCGAGTCGAATGGTGTAGGAATCGTAGTGTCAACTCGTGTCGTACATTGCTATTTCTGTATATTTTTCATTTATAACAGTCAATTTATTTGTTGCCGTTTGAAACATTCTTCAATCGAAGATAGTGGGTACTAAAATGTAATATAATTGTAATGTATGCACGTTGCTGTATTCCCAATGAAAGTGGCTATCCAACCATGTATTAGTGTTTGGCTCAGTCATTGCCTGTATCCAGTACTGATGCATCTAAATGCAGGGCATACATCAGCATTAGTCTCAGCTGCACGCACAAAATCACACAATAGTTGACTTCAGGTCAGCTTTCTTACTTGAAAACATACCTATAAAGTGAAATGAATCCCATAGCATGAAAATACGAACAATTTTGCAACAATTTTGCATCATTTTAGTACACAAAATTGCAAGAAATCAAGAAAAATGTGTTGAATTAAGTCAGGCTAAATCGGGAAAAGTCTCCACAGTGCCGTGGTGCGCCGCCACCAGTGCTGTTGTGTATGGCGACCGACTGGCCTGCGATGAAAGACTGGCCCGTGCTAACGGACCTGTGCCGTATGGCCGCCAGATGGCTCTGCAGTATCTTCTGGTCCAGGTGCAGCTCCGGGTCCAGCTTCCGCAGGTTCTGGTGCACCGTGGTCACCAGAACCCGCACTGTCGCCTCGCTGTTACTGATCTCGAAGCCTCGGTCGTTGGGCAACATAGCCATCACCAACACTGGAGGAGACGGTCGAAACGTTGGATCACACACGTCAAGCTTAGGGTGAGCTCACTCGGTCACTTCAACAACAAAAACGATCCAGCTGAAAAAGGCGCTAGATTGAGCGTTGAGAGTAGCCTCTGCTGTGTCGTGACTGTCCTAGAACTCCTACTCACCATCGGAGGGTTCCTGCTGCTTCAGCTCTTCGGTGACCTGGTTGCCGAGCGCCTCCACCGCCTCCCGCGTGGGCAGCGTCTTGAGAATCACCACGATGTCGGCCACGTTGTGGCTGGTACGCATCGTGCCCTTCTTGTACGAGCCCACCTGACGGTGCTCCTCTATTTGCTACCGGACAAACGCGCACATCAGCTGCTGAGTTCGTCTCTCTAACACATCGTGACAATCTCAATGCTTATTGCAAAAATAACACATCAATATTTTCGTATTTGACATGACAATTACTATTGCAGCATTGTACCACTCTGAATCGCTATCAAAGACATGGGTAGCGGCGCGCACAACAGCCGGCAACAGTGGACAGTGGACACCCCACGTGACCTGAGGTCGCGGCGATCAGCGTGTCACACGGAAGGCGGAAGGCTGGAGGGGTAGCGGTCAATGCAGGTGTGGAGGGGAGGTGACACTCACACAGGCGTCAAATGAGCCAGGCGTGACGATCAGCGTGTCCAGCACGGTGGCGATCTTGGTGACCAGGTTCAGCACGGACGTCTGCTCGGTCGGACTGGGCGACAAGTCCGTGTTGCGCTTCAGCAGGGCCTGGTGACACACGGCACAGCATGGCAACCCTCAGAACCTACACACCGTGCCGGCAGCACAGCACGGGCCAGAGGCGACACACACGGCACATACAGCATGGCAACCCTCAGAACCTACACACAGTGCCGGCAGCACAGCACGGGCCAGAGGCGACACACACGCACATACAGCATGGCAACCCTCAGAACCTACACACAGTGCCGGCAGCACAGCACGGGCCAGAGGCGACACACACGGCACAGCATGGCAACCCTCAGAACCTACACACAGTGCCGGCAGCACAGCACGGGCCAGAGGCGACACACACGGCACAGCATGGCAACCCTCAGAACCTACACACAGTGCCGGCAGCACAGCACGGGCCAGAGGCGACACACACGGCACAGCATGGCAACCCTCAGAACCTACACACCGTGCCGGCAGCACAGCACGGGCCAGAGGCGACACACACGGCACAGCATGGCAACCCTCAGAACCTACACACAGTGCCGGCAGCACAGCACGGGCCAGAGGCGACACACACGGCACAGCATGGCAACCCTCAGAACCTACACACAGTGCCGGCAGCACAGCACGGGCCAGAGGCGACACACACGGCACAGCATGGCAACCCTCAGAACCTACACACAGTGCCGGCAGCACAGCACGGGCCAGAGGCGACACACACGGCACAGCATGGCAACCCTCAGAACCTACACACAGTGCCGGCAGCACAGCACGGGCCAGAGGCGACACACACGGCACAGCATGGCAACCCTCAGAACCTACACACAGTGCCGGCAGCACAGCACGGGCCAGAGGCGACACACACGGCACAGCATGGCAACCCTCAGAACCTACACACAGTGCCGGCAGCACAGCACGGGCCAGAGGCGACACACACGGCACAGCATGGTCCACATCGGCAGCAGCGACACACGACGCACAGGATGACTCAGGTCACAATCAGCCGACACGACACGGCCGGCGCCAAACATCGATAACACGCAGACAGAAACACAGACACATAATCGGTAGCCTCTGACCTAAGAATGAAAACTAGCATAGAGGCGATACCTTTTCAGTCCAAGGTTGAAAGGATTACCGACACGAGCACTCACGAAATAAACGAGTCTGGGCTGTTTGTGGCACGTGGTTTCATTGATTCACTCTCAGCAATGCCAGCGGAATGTGCCGTCAATAAACACACACAGACAGACATATTCATCCGGCACAACTGATGTGGCAAACAGGCTGCACTATGAGTTCATATGCCGACTATGCATCGGCAAATGTCATGCTCGGCAAATGTCGCATTACTCAGCAGACGTTAAAATAGCCAATGAAACAAAACGAGCTCCACAGCTGGAGGAGAGTGATTACATAGGTGGGAACCGTTACTTCAAAATGTAACTTCGTTACTCGTTACTCAGTTACTCCAAAAAAGTAACTCGTTACTCGTTACTCTGTTACATCGTCAAAAAATGTAACGGAAGTTACAGTTACTCCTTTACTCATTTACTTTTGTAAAACGAAGTGATATCAATTCCGACAGAATGAAGGTGAAACCGGTACCAATGTGTTCAGGGGCGCAGCCAGGGGGGCACAGGGGGCACAGGGGGCATGTGCCCCCATCCCCCCATTGGTCCGAGGGGCCCCTCGGCCCCTCAGCCCATATGGAAGCGGCGGAGCGGCCGAAGGGCCCAAAACGGCCCGACTTACCAGGCTTAAAGGAAATAGTTCACCTTTGGAAAATGTCTCAGAACACGATTTTATTCGATTTTGTAATACAATTGTGTTTTCTCTTTTCAAAAATAGTCCTAAATCGCGCCAATTCAGGACAGAAGGTCGTAAATTATTAATTGTATGGTGTGCGTTATTGGCCTGCGCATGCTCCATGCAGAGCTGGCTCTTTCAGACGGTACGGTATATCATATATGCGCCGCATTCCGTCGCCAAAAAGTCAAATATCTTCGGCTCGAGTCTTTTCAGCCAAGACCACTTGCAGATAGGAATTTTGTCAACACGGCCTACAAAACTGCTATTTCAGTTAAAACCCCATGTTGAAGGTGAACTATTTCCTTTAAGAGAGTCCTTGTTCGGACTTAGGGGCCCTCACTCGGCCCGAGGGAGCCCTCGGTCGGCCTGGGGGTGCCCTCGGTTGCCCTAATGGGGCCCTTGTAGGGTAACGGGGGCCCACGGTCGGCCTAAGGCTCTTGGTTAACCTGAGGGGCCGCCGGTCGGCCTGAGGGATCCAGCCAGCCTAAGGGGGCCCTCGGCCGGCCCAAGAGGGTCCTAGGTCGTCCTGAGGGGCCTAGGTTGGTCGGCCTGAGGGGCCCTAGGCCAGCACCTGGCCATGGTAATCCCTGCTACACTGGGCGCCTTCGGGGCCCAAAATCGTCTGGGGGTCAAATGGATACTGCCTTAGTCTGGTTCTGGCTCCCAGCCTGGTTCTGGAGTGTATGATCGACACTGGGGGTCCTGTCTAGCGCCTGAATAACCTGTACTGTCCCATAATCGCCACTTAGACACCTGCCTGACCTCAGGGCTTATACTCGCCTTCTACTGTGAACGGCAGACCGCTTGGGCACTGGCGGATCCAGCCGTCGTTTGTGCGTGTGTGTGTGTGTGTGTGGGGGGGGGGGGGGTCGGTGGGAGGCACTGGCGGATCCAACCTCTCTCCGTGGGGGGCATCTTTTTGTGGCAAAAAGGTACCCCCCATTTTTTCCCTTCGCGGATTTGGGCCGGTTACACTATTTTGGTATTCGAGCTTAAGAAATTCACTTTCCAAATTCACAAAATTTCTTCTGTGGATTTTTTTCCCGACAAAAAATCCGTTTATTTTTATTTCGTGGGGTTCAAAACCCATAATTCGAAAATCTGGGATAGCCATTTTGAAGAAAATGTAATTTCCCTTCTTTTGCCATTTTTTATTGGCAATTTGTTTCATAATTCTATTGTCAACGATTTTTCAAACATTTCTCGTTTTTCCACCAAAAATGGCATGACATGACGTCATTAAAACGTCATTATCTCCCAAAATACTACATCAATGTAATTGAAAGTTGGTGAGAAGACTTAGACTTGATAAGGTACTGAAAGTTTCACGTTGATATCTACCATAGTTTTCAGGTTATTGAGCAAATCCGGGAGGGGGCAGATACTTTTGATATGGTTTGAGCTAGAAGTACCTATCTCAACCTAGGTACCTACCTACCTATAGTTTGTTTTATTTTGATTGCACAATTGCCATTGGGACCTTCGTGAGAATAACACGTGAATTTTGTACACGCCGCTGTCACGCGTCCCGAAAAGTTATTTCCACAAAAGCAACGCGTCATTTTTGACAACCATTTGCGCCGAAATGGTGTAGATTGGATTCCAAATGAATACCATATGAAGTGTTCTTCCTGCATGTACAATAAAAACGTTTGTTCGAGCTTCAATTCCGACTGGCAGCTTGCTGGCCGCAATTTACGTGTCCAGTTGAACCTTTTTTAAGACGTTATTTTTACGGTAAGAGTCGTGTTTTCCAAAATTTCTCAGTTTTTCACTGTAAATAGCTGGATTTTGACTGCTGCAAAGTCAATTTTTACGATAAATTGTTAACGTTTTTATTTGTTTGTTTGGGGGAGAGGGGCAAAAGACAGGTTGGTCTCCCCTTCCAGGCTTTTTTTTGGGGTGGGGGGCATCAAGGGCGGATCCAGAATGGGTGGTTTGGGTCAGTTTTTTTTTTTGGGGGGGGGGGGGCTAAATCCCCAAGTCTCATACAATTCTGAAAACTCATCGGATTTCGCTTGCCTGTGCATCGATAACTGATTTAAAACAAACTTTCCTTAGTAAAAGTTGCTTGTGCCCCCCCCCCCCCCCTCTGGATCCGCCCATGGGGGCATGACCTGGTTACCACCACCTGGATCCTGGATCCTGGATCCGCCAGTGCGCTTGGGACCCTAATTTTCGACGATTACTTTTGAATGCATCAACTGGTATGAACAAATGTCTCGCAATGGATGTGTCAGGCCCTGCGCTAATTTGTATTATACAAGCTGCTTTATATATACATATATTGTACACCAGTTGTAATGTTTGTAGCGGAAGCTTTCGAACACTACTGTGCTCTTCGTCAGCCTGGTTGGGGTACACAGTTCACACACTCAAAACAATATTTGAAATTAAAAATACATAAGCACAGTGGATTATTCCTCTAGATCCTCTAAAAGGCGGATTTGAAAGTCACCGACATCCCTAACCCTTCCTTCCTAATATAATACACAAACACGTACAGACGCATACACTGCATACTTTTCATTCGTCATATTACGAATGAAAAGTATGCAGTGTATGCAGTGTATTTTCATTTTTATCTATTTACTTATAATGATGTCACGAAATCGATCTGACCTTAGGTCACCGATATTTAAAATTCAAGATAAACGAATTGTATGTACTTACGGCCTAATTAAGTCCTGTGAGTTTGAAACCGCTCGGTCAATAACTGTGGCTTTGGCACGGCCACAAACTTCCAAAAACTTGCTTGAGGGTGGGGCACTAACATGAACTGTTGACCTGACCTGAGATGACTCGAGATAAAATACACACAATGTGGATAATTGATGCCCGAATAGCTATGCTAAGTTTTGCGGCGCTGCACACCGCCGTTTTCCCAATATTTACGAAAACTTCAGGTGGACGGATATCCGCACCCCACGTCGGTGCGCGCGTTAATACTTCACATGGTGCCAAAGGGAGTCAGTTGCCGCAAATTATTTTGTATCAGACTACGTACTTATCAGTCAATCTACGCATGGGGTCTGTTCAACATGGGTCTGTCCGACGATTTTTTCGCGATCATTTAGGGCCCCTGCAAAATATAGAGGCCTAAATCCACCGAGGAGATACCATTTCGCGTTTTTGTTTGTATGGGGGGCCTTTGGCCGAGGGGGCCCCCTGGGGATGAGGTGCCCCTCCCCCTTGCCGAAGGTCTGGCTGCGCCCCTGAATGTGTTTGTCTCGTCGAGACACGTCTCCTAATATGCAGCATGCCCACCTTGTGCCACCACTTGACCTTGACCTGAGGTCAAATTTATAAGTTGACCTAAACTGGTCAACATGAATATATTTCAAAGCGCCTAGGCGAGACGAACACAATGGCGTAAACATGATTGCCTTATCTGTATTAGGTAAAAAGTTATTTTCGAAAAAGTGTTTTGCCATGAATAGCCTTTTGACCTTTGGTCACCTCTGCAGCCTAAACTATTGATATGAGCTAAAATTTGAGGACACCATGGCGATTGCATATTTCAAGAGCGTTCGATTGCTTTTTTCGTTTGTTCCTAGCTATCATAATTCTCGAGATATTTTAGGGTTTCTAGAGCAAAGTGCTAAAATTGTGTATTTTTGTTTGCATATTTGACCCCATTTGACCTTGAAGATATTAACCTAGGGTCATGCAAATTTCGCAAAACAGAGTTCCATACAGAACCTCCCTACCCGAAAAATTTCGTTATTGTAGCTCTTATGGAGGGCGAGATCTTAGGGGGTGGGCGGAATCGCCCCCCCCCCTCTCCAGTGCGTGTAATTCTCAGAGGCTCGCTACTCGTTACTCGAAGCTCGACTTTATCATACAATAGTGCCGCCAGCTTGCCGCCGGCCTATATCAGCTGACGAACATTGTCAACGTTTCGCGGCATCAGAATCGGGAGACAGCTATCTTTATCGCGGTCAATGCGCATTGCGCCGCATTAACCCGCGACTTACGGGGGGGGGGGGGGTCTATTTGTTTGTCCCCCCTCCCGTTATTTTGCAATAACTCCTAAACCAACACCAGTATCGTCACCAAACTTGCAGTACCTTCTCTCACATCAATTCTACACACGTTCGCCAAAGGAAAAAGATGAGGTCATGATAGGTCAACCGGGAATGACGTCAGTGACGTCATGTTCTTCGGTTTTTGTTGAAAAATAATGGTTTGCGGAAAACGCTGTCAAAGGTACAATGTTTGAGATAAATTAAATTGTCTTAAATCAAATTACTGACAATAGACCGGGCTATCAAACTGCCATCTCGGATTTTTGAGTTTTTTTATTCATTTTTTTTTTAGAAATCCAAAAACATTGTTTTTTTTTCAACAACAAAAAATACAGAATATGTGATCGAGACGTGTTCGGTGAATATGTGTACCAAATTTGAAGTCGATATCTTCAAAAATGACTGACTTATGACCTTTAAATGACAAAAATCGACCACCTCTCACAGCATGATACTATGCATACAAAATGAATTTCCGTTTTTGCTTTTCACTTCGATTTATATGGAACAAATAATGTTCTAAGGTCATTTTTCGCGTTCTAGACGAAACACAAACCCATAAGCATGTGTCAAAACGCCTAATGACCGTAATCTGCAGTTTGACCTCGTGACCTCGGATGACCTTGACCTGACCCAAGGTCATAGAAAGCTTAGAATGGTACTTAGAAGTGTCAGACACACGAATCACACCGATTTATTGACTGCTTATGCGTTTAATATCGCAATTTTGCGCGACAATTCCATCCATCGAGACCTTTTGACACGGTCAAACATTTTGTACTTGACCTGACCTGTGACGTCATCGGTGACCCCGAGGTTAAAGGAAATAGTTCACCTTATTTTTTTTTTACCAAACACGATTTGATGATATTTAATACAATTTATTTTTATATTGTCAAAAATGGCCTTATATCGCGCCGATTCAGGACAGGCCATACATTTTTATTGTTTATCAAAACTATATGCATACTCTCTGAGTCAGAGTCCTGACGTCACGCGAATGTAAACAATGGTTCAGCCAATCAGATTCGAAAGTAGTCGCGTAAGAATAGACTCGCATTGGAGATGTGCCAACCGGCGGCCGGCGGTTCGCTTGCTATCACCAGCTGCAAGCTGATTGGCTGATGGTATAGCCTCTGCCCGGGCTAGAACCAGTACAACATTCTTTCGCCAGCACCGCATTCCTTCACCAAAAAAATCAAATATATTCGGCTGGAAAGTCTTTTCAGTCAAAAAAAAACTTGCAGATAGGGGTTTCCCAACACGGGCTACAAAATTGCTATCTCAGTTTAAAACTAATGTTGAAGGTGGACTATTTCCTTTAACAATATTATGTCTCCCTCGATAAATTTCCCAGGGCTATCGAATGCCGTTTGAATTTTTACAATCGGTCCAGTAGTTCCGGAGATTGGGGGGGGGGGGGGGGTACCCCCCCCCCCCCCCCAGTAAGTCGCGTTATGGAATATACCCCAGTAACTCGCGGGTTAAGCAACAGCCCAACAGATATGATATTTGGCAGCCCTTTACGCCATATGACATTCTATTTTGTTTTACGTGTGTAAGACATTGATTGTGCTGGTGCGAATAAACCCGGGCGTGAAGAGAAACAAGTATAGGAAAAAAATAACGGGGTAACAGAGTAACGGACTAAAAAGTAACGAAGTAACGGACCACAAAAGTAACTTCCGTTACTCGGTCCGTTACTGCAAAAAAAAATGTAACGAGTCCATTACTTCGTTACTAAAAAAGTAACTTCGTTAGTAGAGTAACGGAGTAACGGACCGGTGCCCACCTATGGAAATGAATCAACATCACATTCGCAAAACCACCAGCAATGATAAACAACAATAACGAGCAGCTCCCCGTGGTCTGCGAGGCATCTCGGTGACGTGGCACAAATACGCATGGTTGCCGCGGTCCAGTTCCAGCAATGTATGTAAACACGTCAGCCCTGGCGTTCCACGGCTGCAAGGTTGCCCCAGTTCAGACCGTGCGTCACTCAACTCAAAGCAGCCTCCACGGCGGATGCCCAACATATTTGGTGGCACAGGGTCTCTGAACACAGCCGCACATCTGGACTTCCCAGGCCAAACCTGAAAACATGCTGGCTCAACCTAACTCCCTTCTAATCCGCCACTAACCCACCAGGTTCACATATTACCCACATCTGACCCACAAGAGGGTCGTCCACCGGCGCACGTGCTCTCGGGCCGGAGACGCGCGGCCGGGCCATGTTTGTGTTACGGCCGGACCCTGGCTGCTAACGTAAACAGCGCGGCTGCTGCGGCGGCGGCGGCGGTGCGGCTGGCGCAGCGCGTTGGCGGCCGGTGCGGCGCGGCGGCGCGGCTGCGGGCCAGCCCGCCGCCCGGCCGCCGGCGTCGGCCCAACGCCAGTGACGGCGCGGCGCGCGCTGACGGCTGGGACGACCGGACCTGCCGCCGCCGCTGCAGCTGTGCCCCGGACCTGCTGCCCGCCAGACCGGTGAGTGACGCGCCGGGAGAGCGGTGGCGGGGCGGGCGGGTCCCCTCCGGAGACCCACAGTCGACTGACCGACTAACCTGCTGCAGCGGCGTCTCGTCCGGCGCCGGCTTGGCTCGCTGGAACGCCGGCTCGCACAGGTAGATGTCAAACGGCAGTCGGGGCACGAACGTCTTCATCTTGTAGCCGCCGCGACCCATGCGCAGGCCGCCCCGACCCCTGGCACCGCCACGCATCTGTCGTCCGGCAGGGAGGGAGAGAGTCAGGTGTCGTCGCGCCGGCTGCCGCCTCAGCAGGGACAGCGTCGGCCGGAGCAGCGAGGCAGCACGGCCGCCGTCACCGGCCGCTATGTACTGCGGTAAACAGGACGTGCCGGGCCGGGCCGGGCAGGGAGGAGGAGGCAGGGAGGGAGAGAGTCAGGTGTCGTCGCGCCGGCTGCCGCCTCAGCAGGGACAGCGTCGGCCGGAGCAGCGAGGCAGCACGGCCGCCGTCACCGGCCGCTATGTACTGCGGTAAACAGGACGTGCCGGGCCGGGACGGGCCGGGCCGGGCTAGGCAGGGAGGAGGAGGGAGGGAGGGAGGCCGCCCAGTCGTCTAACAACCCGCTCATTCAAAGTTGTTACAACTTTGAGTCACAACCCGCTCACAGCGGGAGCTCACAAAGTACGACTCCCGCTGTCACACGCGTCCACAACCAGACGGCAGTGTTATGAGCCGTCTATAGGCATCATTACCATGATGCCTACTATAGGCATCATTACCATGATGCCTACTATAGGCATCATTACCATGATGCCTACTATAGGCATCATTACCATGATGCCTACTATAGGCATCATTACCATGACGCCTATAGACACTCGCGTCGGTTTACTAATAAACAGGACCATGCATGTGGTTCCAGTACAACTAATAATATAACAATGTTCTAGTTATAAGTAGCAAGACTCCAAAAAGGTTTAAGTTCTGACAACTAATAAGATAACAATGTTCTAGTTATAAGTAGTATGGACACCAACAAAGGTTGAAGTTCTGTCTTCATTAAGCCAAAATCATCAAGCATCATGGAACTATTTTGCTAAAGTAATGTAGCATTTCTCACCACCGAAGTTAAAAGAAAATGACAGTTTGCACTTTAATTGTTTTTTTCTTCTCAAATGCTTATACACATCTGAGCAGTTCGAGAGAACACCAACTAAACACACACTTCCAGCGTTTTTTTTGTTGTTTTGTCTGTTGACTACACCACACAGCTGACGGCCTTGAGATGACGAGTGGGTTATCTATGGGCCTGTTCCCGTGGCGCCTCTAGCCTCCTCTAACCTCCTTCAAGTTGCTCCAGTCGTATCCTATTGCACAGGCAGTTGCAAGTTGGAGCAACTTGGAGGAGGTTAGAGGCGCCACGGGAACAGGCCCTAATGTGAAATGAGCGCTCATCCGACCTATTCTGGCTTCGGCACCTCATCTTCGTCGCCGTTAAGGAAATGGAATGCGCTGGCTAAGGAACTGGTCATCTGTGATCAGGCAGAGGCTAAAACAGGGTGCTCAGGCAAACTGAGGCAGACACTTTAACGTCAGACGGCCGTCAGCCGACATTCGGCAGACTGCGCGATGCCGTCGGCCTATTGTGCACTGCGGTGAATGGCTGGTGAACTGGTGAGTGTCCTGTGAAAGTTCGATGAATTTCCGTGGAATGGCCGCGGAATATTCGGCGAATGTTCTATGAATATCCGGTACAGCTCAGTCAGGTGAATGTCTGGTGAATGCCCAATGAATATCTGGTGAAAATCTGGTGACGCCAGCTGACGTAAAAAAGACGAACACTATTAGTTTTGGCAGCCTAATCAAACTTCTTCCTGGCGTAACACGTTCATGAACCATGACCAGTGGTCATAGGCGTAGGAACTTGATTGTGATTGGGGTTGCACCTGGGCTGACCAACGTGACCATAATAAGTAACCGTTTTACTACCATCTTTCTGCCGTCTAAACGAAGCTACCGCCTACCGTCTTAAACAATTTTAAACTGGTGTTGAAACGGATCCGTAAGGAAAAAATACAAAGGGGTGTTTTTTAATGTCTCGTAAATCAACGCCATTATTGTCACCAAACTTTCAGTACCCTCTCTCGCATCAATTATACACATGTTGACCAAAGGAAAAGAAACGAGGTCATAATGAGTCAACCGGAAATGGCGTCAGTGAGGTTCATGTTTTTGTTGAAAAATAAGGGTTTACGAAAAACGCTGTCAAGGGTTAAGTTTTGAAGATAAATTGAATTGTAAGTTGTCAAATAATTAACAATAGACTCGGCCATCAAACCGCTACCTATCACGGATTTTAATTTATTGAAAATGTTAAATAAAAAACAAAACATTAAAATGTTTTGTTTTTTATTTAACATTTTCAATAATTTTTTCATTTTAAAAATTAACATTTTAATAATATTTCCATATTTTAAAAAATAAAGCAGTTAAAACACCCGGAATGTATATGATAGTGACCTGCATGCTGAACATTTGTACCAATTTGAAGTCGATATGACAACAAATAACAGAGTTATGGTTTTTCACAGACAACAATTGACCACTTGTGTTACCATGTTCTTGCCTTTCACTTCGATTTCAAGGAACAAATATAACCTATGTTGGAAGGTCATTTTTCGCGTTCTAGACAAAAAACAAGCCCAAACACATGCCTAAATAAAAAAAACGCCTAAATTACTGTAATCGTCACCTTGACCTCGTAACCTTGGATGCCCTTGACCTGGCCTAATTCATCGAAAGCAGTCCACATTTTGTCTTTGACCTGACTTGTGATGTCACTGGTCACCCCGAGGTCAACAACCATGTTTTCAATGACATAAATTTCAGGGCTATCGAATGTTGTTTGAATTTTTAACCTGCGCCGTGCCGGTGCTCGGCGCCACCTTCGCCGTGCCGGGTGTGGATGGGTCGGGGGGGGGGGGGGCACTATTAGCAAAACATTACACAACTGTTTGAAAAACCACTTGACAGTCACACATTATATGACCTTGGCAATGTCTCTATGTTTTTCACTGCATGGTAAGGGAAAGAGAGAGCAGAGGCCATTTTTATATTAAAAAAAATCGACCCGCTGGCTCGATTTTGTGTTTAACCCTATTTGTAACAGGCTCCTGGCTACCCCTATTTGTAACAGGGGGGGGGGGGGGGCGGATTCCGCCCCCCCCCCCCGGAGATCTCGAGATCTACCCGTCCGATTTTCAAAAATGAAACGGTGTTTGGTTCCCCTCAACACGATCTACATTTCTAAATAATAATACAAAATATAAATTTGGGATAGGGGGCAACAGGGGGGCAAAAACTAAAAAATTTAGTGGTATTTTTGATCCAACATAGCTTTCATGTTTATCGACCGATTTTAACACAACTAATAGGAATCGATAGAGATTAAATCGGAAACTGATGTATGACGGTGACGTTTGAAAATTCAAAATCATAGGCGTGTGCAGGTCACTCAATATGGGGGTGAAGTAAATGCGTAATAAAACTTCTTTTTTTAATAAATGAAATGGTATGTGATTGAGACATTAGAAAAAACAGTTATAAATCATATTTTTTGCCATAGGCGGTACCAGGTTAGTGAAAAAGGGGGGTAAATTTGGGAAAAATATTAACCGCAGACAAGTTGCTACCCAGCACTATAAATATGATACTGATCATAGATAGTTCCTTTTTGCATGTTGTACTTCATCATAGGCGTATCCAGGATCCAAACTAGGGCGGCGCAAGACCTTTTGATAAGTATATTATCCGCTATTATGATACTAACTAGTCAACAGTGACTATTTCACTTACAACTTCAATTAACATTGCTTACCCCTCTTTTTACCCTACCTGGACTCGCCTATTATCTTATAATCGTTCGTAGAGTAGCCTGTGGTGCGTGTTTCATCCGAAAACTGCAGTATGTTATATCATTGTACGCCCATGCCTCTTAGTTTCCTTGCAATAATATGACCCCCTTTCTTCCATTCCTGAGCGCGCCTCTGCAAAAAATGACTTTATTCCCTTTTCGGGTCTCATATGTGCATATATTATTATAAGCTAAACGTATATTGCGCCGTTATCGCTGTCATATCGTCATCACCATGCCAGTCACCCCCCTTTTCATGTTCCTGAACATGCCCCTGAAACTCTATATGTAATAAATTATGCAAATAATGGAAGCAGAAGCTATCTTTTACATCTTGATAGCTATAAATGCCCCCTACATTACTCTATTGGCTTCCCGCCAAGCATTGAATACTTCCTGGAACCCCCCCCCCCCTTTTCAAGCCCCTGAAACCGCCTCTGCCATGCAATTTTGTATGATATTTCATTAACATCATCTAATTTGCACTTGTTGCAATCACGGTAAGCCGATGTAACTCCTTCATACTTGATGCAGTTAGGAAGAAACCGTGAAGATCGCATTTCCGTATTTTCGCCAAATGTCGCCTCCGAACCCACCCAAAGCTGTGCCCTGGAACCGCCTCTGTTCAAGTTAAGAACTCAAAATTTTGACTCCAAATGCGGAGTTCAATTCTATGAAAAGTCCCAAAATTGCATGAGCCTGCTCCCAGCCGTTCTGGAGATATCTGCGAAAAACATGAGGGGGGGGGGCGGAATCCGCCCCCCCCCTGTTACAAATAGGGTTAAAGAATGGCCTCAGGAATGGAAATGTGTTATGTTTGGGCAGTGTGTAAAATACCTGCGTAATATTTGGCTTTGCTGCTGTATTTCCGAGGCGCTGTTTCGACGCTAAACATCTCCCGCGTCGAGTCCTGAGGCCATTCTTAAAATTAAACAAATCGAGCCACGGTTCTATTTTTTTATAAGAATGGCCTCAGGTGTGCAGTAAATAATTAAACACAGGGTATAATACTTCCGCCACCTTTTTAACTCATTTATAACTTTATACCCCTCTTTAACAATTTGCTACAAGAAGCAACCTTTTCACCTCAGGTCCAACCTTTTCCCCTCATTTCCAACCATTTATAGTTGTCCTGGTGTTCCCAGATATGGATGATCAGCGCAGTGAAGACGGTCTGAGAGAATCCGTAATATTCCAGATTGAGCTGATAACTAACCATGGCTTCAAAAAGTTCCAGAATGGGGACAAAATACTAAAACCAAGTGAAATACAGCTGCCAAGTAGCGTGTAAAGGTTAGGAATGAGGAACTTTAAAGGGAATAGTTCACCTTTGACATGGGGTTTTGGACTAAGATAGCAGATTTGTAGAGCAGATCTAAAAATGGGTTGTGGTGAAAGAATTACCTCCCTATGTGAAGTAATTTCGAAACAGGACTAGTGGGCCCGGTTTCATGTCTGCTGTTCCGGGCCACGATCGGGACATGAACGCTCGCCGCCAGAGGCAGGTACACTATCTGGCACGTAGTCTCTGATCACGACGCCTCGTTAATATCCGCTCAGTCGCCCGGGCGGCCCCTTATCAAAGACTGTACTTGGCGTCAGTCGGAGCGGGGCGGAGCCAGAACGCCAGCTGCTATCGTACGATTTCTCGTGAAATGCAAAGAGAAACTTACTTCTTTCTCCACAAATATCCATCAGTTTTCCAAACGAAAGTCATATTCGTAGTTTTGAGCTCAAGATGCACCGTATGGTTGAATTTCAAGACAACTTTCAAGGTGACCTATTCCCTTTAACCCGCGCCGTGCGGGGGGGGGGGTGTTTAGGCCCCCCTCACATATTTTTCGAAGATAGCGGAAAAACGGCGACGCACAGCGCTGCCGTTTTTGGCACAGCTGTTCGGGTATCAATTGCGCACATTATGTTAAAAAAATAACTCGGGTCATCTCAGGGCAGGTCACCAGACCAGGTCATGTGATCCCACCTCCAAAAAAACTTGTGGTCATACCACAGTCACAGTTTATAGATGATCGGTTTTACACCTACAGGATTTCATTTGGTCATATATATCTACAATCCGTATATCTTGGATTGTTTATATCAGCGACCTAAGGTCGGGTCAATTTCGTGACCTCCCCATTATAAGTCAATGGGGAAATATTTAAATGCTTCCTATTCCAAGAAATTCCTTCTGGATCATGCTATTCTAGGCCATTCTTGATGACCTAGGTGCCATTTTTGTTCAGTGACCCCTACAGGGTCAGCCGAGGTCATCCGAGGTCACCACCAGTTGTATGTCAATAACTCTCGACATAATGACGATAGAGAAGTGAAACCAACACCAATGTGTTTGTATCGTCGAGGCACGTCTTCCCATATGCAATATAACCTACTTGGGTCACCACTTGACCTTGACCTGTCACATTTTTAAGTTGACCTAACCTGGTCAACACTAATATGGGTTGAAGCGCCTTGACGAGACAAACATGAGGGCATCAAAATGATTGCCTTGCCGTTAATAGGTAAAAAGCTATTTGTGAAAAACTGTTTTGTAAAAAAATAGCCTTTTTGACATTTGATGAGCTCTGGAGCCTTGACTATTGACATGAGCTAAAATCTGAGGTCACCTTACCGATTGCATTTTTCAAGAGTTTTCCATTGCTTTTTCTGTTTGTTCTTAGCTATCATAAGTTCCTGTGATATCGGGGGGTATCTGGAGCGAAGTCCTAAAACTGGAAAATTTGACCTTTGATGACCTCTGGTGACCTCAATATTGGCTTTAAGGGAAACAAAACTGAAGTACTTTTGAATGTGCTTGTCAAGAGCTTTTGAACGCCTTTTCCCCAGTCTTTCTAGCCCTTTTAGTTTTCAAGTTAGAGGGGGTGTCTAAACACTCCTAGCACGGCGAAGGTGGCGTTGAGCACCGGCATGGCACGGTTAAGGTGAAGAATACAAAAAGTTGCATAGGTTGATTTAGGCTTGAAAAGGGAAAAACAGATATGTTAAGGGGAAACAAGTTGGAGAGAAGGGTTTTTAAGGTGCCAATTAATTGTGCCATTTAATAGCTTGTTATTCTTGATTATACATAAGTTAATAATTACAGGTAGGTATTAGTTCTGTAATTCATCTGTCTGGGGGGACAGCGTAATTACATAGGTAGGTACCTTGCATTAACTTGCATTGCCTTGTTATTATTGGGGGCAGTTGTATTGCACTTCAATTGAATATTTTAGATGATTAATATATTTACAAAAAAAGTTGATGTTCTAAATTGGTGTATAAAGTGATAGGGTAAGCAACTGTGGTAATACTTCAGTGATGCACCTACTCAGTTTCTTGTAGTCTTGAGGTACCCATTAGAAGGAGAATTAGCCAGCTGATGGTATGTTTCATTGCAGAGTGAAAACAAGTTGACCCCTAAACCTATCATGCTCTCACTAAACCTCCGTTCCTAGCGGAGCGCAGGACTTGTATTTGAGACTGAAGGTCAGCCTCACAGCGGCCGCCACCACGATGTGACCTTGCATGTCAATCACTGGCTTGCAAAATTATTCTCTAGCATTTTCACTCTGCAATAAAATATACCATCAGCTGACTAATTCTTCTTCTAATAGATACCTCAAGACTACGATAAACTGGGGAGGGGTGTTACTAAAGTATTACCACAACTGTAACCCCAGATCGGTCCTAATGCCAGACTTTTCATGCTATTGCTGTACTGTGCATCAGTAACGTCTACATTGTGAATAGCATGAAAAGCCCATCAGGTAGGTGTGTAATGGTTGTCTACCCTACCTCACCAGCTTATCAGTTTTCAGACACTTCAATTGCTTATCCAGCTCTTGTGTGTTAATTTGTTCCATTTTATCAGGGAAATTATATCTTATTAGCCATTGACATGTTTGCTCACACATTTACTATTATTATCACGCTATAGGCAGTGGTAATAACTATGACAAAGATGAATTCTCACCATATATCAATAGATGTAAGCGGACAAGAAAACCGATCAATGTCAATGCAAGTCCTCTGTCGACACTGTTTTCGGAACTGTCTTGGCACGGATTCTGTCAGCGTTGCTATACACAAATAAAGTTTGGCCGCTGGACCACACAAATACAAATATATATATAAACAAAAGATCGAGATATTACACAAATAATCGTAATACCCACGAACCGGTTAGCCCAATCAATACAACCGCAAAAAGGACGCGCCACTGCACGCGCAAGAGCAGTTGGCCGCGTCGCTGGTATGTGTTGCGCAGTGTTTGTCTTCTAACTGGAGCTACCATATATCCTACATGCTACCACTTAGAGAAAAGTATAAGGCAGGTGAAAAGGTACAAAGAAACAGTTAATCATAATAAATTGAGAAATATACTAATAAGAATGCAACAATAATCAAATATATAACATGATAACTCCGTTTCCGTACATATTTCCTGTTCCCGTTCCCCGTTCCTGTATCCCGGTCTTACATCCAGTTCCCGTATTCCGGAATCCGGTCCCGATCAATGTTCTCTATCAAGTTCCCGTATCCCGGTCCGAATTCCAGTCTCGTATCCCGGTCCCGTATCCCGGTCCCGCATCCCGGTCCCGTATCCCGGTCCCGTATCCCGGTCCCGTATCCGGTCCCGTATCCGGTCCCGTATCCCGGTCCCGTATCCCGGTCCCGTATCCCGGTCCCGTATCCCGGTCCCGTATCCCGGTCCCGTATCCCGGTCCCGTATCCCGGTCCCGTATCCCGGTCCCGTATCCCGGTCCCGTATCCCGGTCCCGTATCCCGGTCCCGTATCCCGGTCCCGTATCCCGGTCTCGTATCCCGGTCCCGTATCCCGGTCCCGTATCCCGGTCCCGTATCCCGGCCCCGTATCCCGGTCCCGTATCCCGGTCCCGTATCCCGGTCCCGTATCCCGGTCCCGTATCCCGGTCCCGTATCCCAGTCCCGTATCCCGGTCCCGTATCCCGGTCCCGTATCCTAACCCCGTATTCTGGTCCCTCATCCCGGTCCCGTATCCCGTTTCTGTATCCTGGTCCCGTATTCAGAAAGGCAAAAATGCAAGGCTAATATTTGCCGTATAAAAAGCCATGCATGCGCACATATTGTGTATACCCTATAACCGAGCGACGATGCACGACACGATACGACACGGGTTTGTCAATCTCAAGCCTAGATACAAATCTGTCTCGTAAGTCGAAATCCCGATCCGAGTCAAAACGTTGTAAGACAAAAGTTAATATGCACTTCGGGAAAAACAAATTAATCTCAAGGACGCAATAATTTCAAGGACAGATCCAGGGGAGGCCAACGGGGTCATGCCACCCCCCCCCCCCCCCCAGACCGTTCAAGGGGGCCAAACTATGCCCCCCCCCCTTCCCCAAGACGCAAAGTATAATATATGCTACATTTGCGTTTTTAGAACGGTACTGGGCAAAATTGGATTTTTTGTGTGCAATTTTGGCAAAAGTTGGCGGCGCTGCGCGCCGCTGTTTTTCCGCCATTCTCGAAAAACCTCAGGGGGGGGGGGGGGATGACAAATGACCCCTACCAGGGCGAGGGGTAATTTATAACTTTGATAATTATCACGTTTACAGGTATCCTTATTTCATTATTTATATCCAGCACCATTTCGGTCAAGCAAGTCTACAATAGAACCAATCGGTCCAAATCCATCCTTTTTCCTGTAGGTCCTTGCCGTTCTTCCGGTTACAACGGCGGAGGTGGAGAGAATGTTCAGCAAGGTGGAGAAGACTCTATCCTCTCTCCGAGCGACAATGACCGAGCTCCGGATGGAGGCGCTGATCATGTGCGAAGCCCACCGCGAGACCTATAGGTCTGACCTATACGGATGACATTATAATGTCATCTGCCAGCGAAGTCGTTGACTTCTTTGCGGGCTTGGGAAGTCGCCAGCTAGATTATTTCAGGCTGCCGCTGCCTGGCTGGCTGCCGCAGGTTTCTGCCATAGACTGTATGGCAGTAATATGAGAAATGCAGCGTTCATCGTAGTAGGTATCGGTTACTTCGTCTGCGTATGTCGTATATATGCGCCCGCCGAGATGCGCAAATGGCCTCGAGGTCCGGGAGCAGAGACATATTTTTGTCAAGAACCTGGCAACGGAAGTTGATCATCCTATCCGTATGCGGTGCTCCGTATCCGTATGGATGGGTAGCTGTTTTCCTTCTTGAAAGTTTCTTGAAATGCATATTGAATTTGACGCCATGATCGGGTCATCTGTATTATTGTTTTGAATGGCGGAAGTGCGACTGGTTCAGAGGCGCAGCCAGAGGGTGCAAATGGTGCTCCTGCACCTGGGAGATTTTGCCGGGCCCTCTATGCCCGGCTACAACCACACGGCCTGGCGGCCGTCATTTTATGTGATGTAAAATACCATGAGAGAAGCGGATCCAAAACCCTCTCACACAATACAAGGACCCTCCTAGTCTGTCAGAGATAAGGAGGAAGAACCCTTTCGAGGGTCCTCTCAGGCTTCGAATGGGCCCTCTCAGGCCTGGCATGGGCCCTCTCAGGCCGGTAATGGGCCCTCTCAAACCTTGCATGGGCCCTCTCCAAGGGCGTATCCAAGGGGGTACCCTGGACACCCGCGGTTACCCCCTTGAGCTGAGGGGCCCACTTTGTTTTTGCTTAAGGGGCCCTAAGCGGTCTTAGGGGGCCCTTAGCTGGCCAGACGTACCCTCGGTCGATCTGAGGGATGATCGGTCGACCCATGGGGAGGGGGGGGGGGGGGGGGGGGCGGGCTCAGTCGGCCCGAAGGGGCCCTCAGGCGCCCTGAAGGGGCCCTCAGTCAGCCTGAGGGACCTTCAGTCGGCCTGAGGGTGCCCTCAGTTGCCCTGAAGGGGCCCTCAGTCGACCTGAGGGGCCGTCAGTCGGCCTGATGGACCCTCAGTCGGCCTGAAGGGCCTCTCAGTCGGCTTTAGGGGCCCTCAGTCAACCTGAGTTAGTCTGAGGGGACTCTCAGTCGGCCTTAGGGGGTCCTCAGTCGGCCTGAGTGGGCCCTCAGGCGCCCTGAAGGGGCTCTCAGTCGGGTTGAAGGGAAACTCAGTCGCCTGAGGGGCCCTCAGTTGGTCTGAGGGACCCTCAGTTGGCCTGAAGGGGCCCTCAGTCGGCCTAAGGGGCCCTCATTCGGCCTTAGGGCCCCTCAGTCGGCCTGAGTTAGTCTGAGAGGACCCTCAGTCGGCCTTAGGAGGCCCTCAGTCGTCATGAGAGGCCCTGTCGGCCCGAGGGGCACTCAGTCGGCCCGAGGAGCCCTCCGTTTGCCTGAGGGATCCTCAGTCGCCCAGAAGGGGCCCTCAGTCGGCCTGATTTAGTCTGAGGGGACCCTCAGTCGACCTGAGGGGGCCCTCAGTCGTTCTGAGGGGGACATTCGGCCTGAAGGGCCCTGAGTCGATCTGAGGAGCCCTGAGTCGGCCCAAGGGGCCCTCAGTCGGCCTGAAGGGTCCAGTCAGCCTGAGGGGCACTCAGTCAGCCTGAGGAACCCTAAGTCGTGTTAGGATAGCCCTCGGAAGGCCTGAGGGATCCTCGGTTGGCCTGAGATGGCCCTCGTCTGGTTTGAGGGTGCCCTTGGTTTACATGAGGTTGCCCTCGGACTGCCTGAGCCCTGAGGGGCCTTCTGTCGGTCTGAGGGACCGTCACTCCTCAGTCGGCCTGAGAGGCCATTGGTCGTCCTAGGATGGCCTTCAGATGGCCTAAGGAGGCGCTTGGTCGGCCTGAGATGGCCCTCGGCCGGCTTGAGAGGGCCCTCAGTCGGCATGAGAGTACCATGAGGGTACCCTCGGTTTTCCTGAAGGGCCCACATTCGGCCTAATGGACCTTGGCCGGCCTGCGATGAACCTTGGACAGTCCAAATGGCCCTCGGTGGTCCTGAGGGAGCCCTCGGTCGGCTTGAGGGGCCCTTGACCGGCTGAGGGGCCCTTCCGTCGGCTCAAGGGGTCTTCGATCGGTCTGAGGGTGGTGCACTCAGCCGCCCCTAGGGGACTTCAATCGACCTGAGGTAGCCTTTGGTGGGCCTGAGTGGACCTCGGTCGGCCTGGGGTGTTCTCGGTCGGTCTGAAAGACCTTCAGTCGGCCTAAGGGACCCTGAACCCGGCCTAAAAAAAACGATCGGTCAGCGTGAGGGACCCTCGTTCAAACTGTGGCGTCCACGGTCGGCCTTAGATCGTCCTTGGCCGGTCTGTGGGGATCCATGCTAGGCCCTTCAAGACCGGTCTTCCAAGGCCTCGGTGGGCCCAACAGACCCATAGAGGCATGGGTGGAGCTTTTGCAAGAAATTTGGGGGGACAAAATTTAATTTTGCTGGGTTGTTTTGCTTGGTTAAGTTGAAAATGACCATTTTAATGCCGGATGACCTCCAAATCTGACAAGAGTTGGTGGGGCAAAACACAAAGTTGGTGGGGCAGTGGCCCTACCATTTGAATAGGAAACTTCACCCGTGCATAAACGTAGACTGGTCATTGATTCGAAACTGATTGAATCGATTGGAATCGTTCAATCAAAATTCCTTAAATAAAAATAAAAATTGATTCACCACCAGATCTTTTGATTCATGAATCGTGATTGAATCAAAACCCACATCAAATCAAGGCTGATTGAATCAAAAGATTTAACGATTCTTAACGATTCAAGTTTACTGGAAAATTGTGCAAATACATGCAGTCTCAGTGGCTACATTCATGTATATTAAAATAGTATTGCTGTAACAATGTGTTAATGATCATATATATGTATATTTCAATTTGTACTGATTTGGTATAAATACACCACATATATTTAAATGTTGAATCCCATGTGAATCGATTAAAATATTTGTTTTGATTCTTTGAATCGGAAAGAATCAATTCTCAAAATTGTATCCGTGAATCGAACGGTGATTGAATCATTCAGGTTCCAAAATTAATCATGATTGAATCGTTCCAAAAAGTTGAATCAATAACCAATCTGGCATATAAGAGGTCTCTTTTAAGCCAGATAGGGAACCGTTTCAACCTTCAGGATACTTCGCCTTCCTTCAAATCACGACTTAAAACATGTCAGATCTGAGCATAATTTTTTTCTTCTTCATTATTTACCCCCGCGCTCAACAACGCATTTGCATTATTTACCCAACCCCCAGCACAGCAAGATTTGCTTCGCTGGGTAGGGGTAAAAGGGCCCTTAGTCTTGGAAACGGGCCCTGCCGCTCCGGGGGCCCATAAAACTGGCCGCGGGTACTACCTTAGTGAAATCCTGGGTACGCGTATAGCCCTCTCAGGCCTGGAATGGGCCCAAATGCCGTTTCGGATATTTATGGGGACTGCCCCCCCCCCCCCTTGACGCCCCCCCCCCCAACTGGATGCACCTGTCTCGAAAAATACTGGCTACGCCCCTGGACTGGTTCGATCATGTTTGGCCTTCTCGCCTTTAGGTCTTCTTTATCGGAGCGCAACAGATAGCAACGACAAACAATTGTGCAGCAAAATGCGTACTCATTTTTCCGGTCGGACACTCCCCCTGGTTTACTATCCGAGATTCGGAACTGGAAATTCTGAAGAAAACTACCATTTATTTGATGCTCCAAGTTCTGTTTTAAATTTATATGTTAGCTTCTTTCCACTAACTTTTTTTTCCTTGACCGCAAAAAAACCTATTCAAATGACAAATCTAGGATACTCTTTTTTTGCCAAGGGTTGTCGAACCTTGTAGCAAAAAGTAGTTGGCCCCGAAGACGAACGGATGGATTCGTCCTTGCTTTTTACATATTTTTTTAATGCTTTTTCCGTGCAGTCTGGAACAAAAACATAGGTACACCTTTTTCGATATCCCAAAAGGTCGAGAGAGAAAAAAAATACAGAAATAATTAGAAATCGTGTGGTTCCAAAATAAAGTGGCTCAGATCCGGGGAGAAATTCGAAATTGGGGGTACCTAGGTAAGGTCTGCTCAAACTGGTTGCCCCCCCAAGGGCGGATCCAGCTGGCCGTTTTGGGGCGGGGGCAAACCGTTTTTTTTTGCGAACCTTACCTACCCCCAATTTTGAATTTCTTGCCGGATTTGGGCCACTTTATTTTGCAACCACACGATTTCTAATGATTTTTTTTTTAGGGTTTCGATCTTTTGGGATATCGAAAAAGGAAAGATGTCAGCTTGCAGTTTGTATTGTTCCGACATTGCCTTACACTGAGCAAAACTATGTCAATTGTCAGCTGTACCCAGGGGCGTCGCCGATAATTTTTTGAGTGGGGGGTCGACTCAAATGCGAAAAAAATATACCCCAATTTGTTATGCGTGTATTTAAGCCTTTGCAGCATTTTTAATGTGGATTTGCATGTTATAGTAGGTAGGTACTTGTTAGTTAGCGCCGCGAAGCGGCGCGAAACTTTTACGGGTTTGCCTGATAAAACCAAGAAATATAGGCAGTGGGCTAATGAAGGGGTGGAGGATAAGGAGCTAAAAATGTTATTAATTCAATTCAGCGTTACGATGAACCGAAGACGATGACTATGGCTTCGTTATGACGATGACTACCGATGTGACGCCGCGAAGCGGCGGACAACATAAATGAGTCCTGGAAAAACACAATTTGAACCCGACCGTGAGTGGAGCCAATACCTCTTTTCCTGGTTGCACATCTCGGTATGATGAAACATATTGAAATGAATGTAGATTTTCATATACATTCGCATCGGATAGTAAATCACGATGACCGGTGGTAGTCAGCGCTCAATAGTACATATGATAATAATAACTGTATTGTATTACATATGTAACGAACTGTGACACACAACTGGTAACAGTGCAATGGTTTGAAAGCAGCAACAGGCAGAACGACATTTCCGCGCATAAATGGTCCCTGTGGATCTGGAGGAGCCTGGGGAGATGGCTTGGGGAGATAGTCCTAGCCTGGTCCCCACTATTAGCTCTTCGGGCCAGCAAGTTGGGCACCGCTGGATCAGCTTCCGGGTGCCGATGTCCGCGTCTTTGCGTTCGCGTCGCCTTTTTTCGGAACTCGGTAGACTAGCTAAACATGTAGCCCGCTTTAAAGTTAATATTTTATGAAGAGAGGTGGCCCTGGGGCCAGCAATTACCACCAAGGAGAGCCTCTGCAAGACACTTGTGGAATTAATTTTCCCATTTTCCAAATTTGTATATGCAATTGCGAAACTTGTGTCATGCCGCGAAGCGGCGCGAAATCTTACAGTTTTTGACTGTCGCTAGCTGGATTTTGACTGTTGCAATTTTGGGATGCCCAGTACCGTTCTAAAAACGCAAATATAGCATGTATTAGACTTCACGTCTTGGGGGGGGGGGGCAAAACATAGTTTGCCCCCCCCCCCCCCTTGAACAGGCTTGGGGGGAAGGGCATGCCCCCGTTCGACCCCCCCCCCCCCTGGATCTGCCCTTGCCCCCCCCCCCCCCCCAAAAAAAAAACGGCCGGCTGGATACGCCCTTGCATACTTTTGAATGTGAGCTGAAAGTAGAAGTACAAATATAAGGCTTGCACCAATCGTCCTTTAGGACTGGTTTAGGTGATAAGACTGGTTATGGCTTACCTATTGGAGTAATGTGGCTAAACATAGGTATGCCTTAATTTCTAGCGTCCGTTTCAGTGTGTTGTGTTATATGGGGATATCGGAGAGAATCCCTTTAAAATGAATAATTAAACATGAAATGTTTGGTTTAAATCGACATGCATTTGCATTTCAGAAGCCTGCAAATCATCTGCAGCCATGCGTTGGCTACGGAGCGTGGCAATCACCAACATCATCGTAATTTCACTAGCCTCGGCCGAGGACATCACACTCTCTACCACGGCCTTCGAAGAGCGCATCATACAAGAAGTTGGAGGTAAGACTCATTGGATGCGTGCGGCGCTAGGTAAATGAGAATAGTATGCCACTGTACAGTTATTTATGGCCACGCCGTAATGGACCATAACACGTTTTACTCCAGGCGAATTAAAATAGCCCCCGCTTAAAGGGAGATAATCACCTTTTCCCACAAAAATGGAGTTAACACCTGAAATCGATAGACGAGGCCAAACTATGATGTACATTCATCACATTTTGCATATTAACATTCCTACCGAAATATATTGGCAGTTGCCTACTGATAAGCGATCCACGTTTATATCGGTCGGTACTCAGCAATTACTAGATAACGATTTCAGTAAATTAGCCTCCCGACCTGAGGGGCCATTGTTATTTATCATGAAGGTATGCAATATGTTTGCTGCACTCTATCTTGTGCGAATATGTGCCAATTTGTTTTTATTAACAATCAACAATCATTTGAAAAAGTGCATTGACATCAGCAGTTTAGCTTGGCACCGGCCGGCCGGTGCCAAGTTAAACTACGGCGACCTATTTAGTGTCGGCGATTTATTTACAAGTGCCCATTCAACAACGTTGAAGAGATTGATGCAAAAGCGCCAGATGTTGCACTTCAGGGTTGTGCTTCACTCAGAGTCGGTGAATCAAATTTGACTCAAAACTGACTCAACTCGACTTGAGTCGGAGTTGAGTCGCTTAAGAAAAATAGGGGCTCAACTTGAGTCAGAGTCGAACAGAGGCGCAGCCAGACCTTCAGAAAGGGGGGCAAGCACCTGGGAGAGGCCCCCAAAAATACCCCACCCCAAAAATACCCCTGGATATGAAAATCTCTAGGGATTTCGGCCACTTTATTTTGTGAGGCCCCCTTTTTAGCATTTTTTTCTCGTCTACTTTTGATAAGCTGGATTGGACCAGGACCCTCAGTAGGCATTGCACTGAGCGCATTACTAATTTTATTGTTGCGTACAGGAGATAAAACCTATCTTAGCTGACAACAGGTGGGGTCGGCTTTTGAGTGTGGGGCGGCTGAAATGACGAAAAAATGTACCCCCATTTTGATACGTGTATTTAAGCCTTTGCAGCATTTTTTTATGAGGATTTTCATGTTATAAAGGTAGGTAAGTATGTACTTGTTAGTTAGCGCCGCGAAGCGTCGCGAAATTTTTACGGTTTTGCCTGATAAAACCCAGAAATATAGGCCTTGTAGAGGATAATAAGCTAAAAATGATATTCATTCAATTCAGCGTTACGACGAACCGATGATGATGGCGATGGCTTCGTTATGACGATGACTACCGATGTGACGCCGCGAAACGGCGTGAAAATGTTAATTTTAGGTCCTGGAAAACGAAATGTTAATATTGGAACCAGACCGTGAGGTGAGATGGCTTGGGGAGATGGTCCTGGCCTGTTTCCACTATTAGCTCTTCGTTCCAGCAAATTGTACACCCCTGGAGCAGCTTCTGGGTGCTGATCTCCTCGTCTTTACGTTCACGTCGCCTTTTTCCGAACTCGGCAAACTAGCTAAACATGTAGCCTGCTTGCAACTTATAAGTTAATATTTTATGAAGGGTATGGGCCCTGGGGCCAGCAATTACCGTCAATGAGAGCCTCTGCCAGACACTTAATTAAATT
>JAXIVJ010005248.1:72500-75641 GCA_036785665.1 Chirona hameri | reverse complement strand
GTGCGTGCGTGCGTGCGTGCGTGCGTGCGTGCGTGCGTGCGTGCGTGCGTGCGTGCGTGCGTGCGTGCGTGCGTGCGTGCGTGCGTGCGTGCGTGCGTGCGTGCGTGCGTGCGTGCGTGCGTGCGTGCGTGCGTGCGTGCGTGCGTGCGTGCGTGCGTGCGTGCGTGCGTGCGTGCGTGCGTGCGTGCGTGCGTGCGTGCGTGCGTGCGTGCGTGCGTGCGTGCGTGCGTGCGTGCGTGCGTGCGTGCGTGCGTGCGTGCGTGCGTGCGTGCGTGCGTGCGTGCGTGCGTGCGTGCGTGCGTGCGTGCGTGCGTGCGTGCGTGCGTGCGTGCGTGCGTGCGTGCGTGCGTGCGTGCGTGCGTGCGTGCGTGCGTGCGTGCGTGCGTGCGTGCGTGCGTGCGTGCGTGCGTGCGTGCGTGCGTGCGTGCGTGCGTGCGTGCGTGCGTGCGTGCGTGCGTGCGTGCGTGCGTGCGTGCGTGCGTGCGTGCGTGCGTGCGTGCGTGCGTGCGTGCGTGCGTGCGTGCGTGCGTGCGTGCGTGCGTGCGTGCGTGCGTGCGTGCGTGCGTGCGTGCGTGCGTGCGTGCGTGCGTGCGTGCGTGCGTGCGTGCGTGCGTGCGTGCGTGCGTGCGTGCGTGCGTGCGTGCGTGCGTGTGTGCGTGTGTGCGTGTGTGCGTGTGTGCGTGTGTGCGTGTGTGCGTGTGTGCGTGTGTGCGTGTGTGCGTGTGTGCGTGTGTGCGTGTGTGCGTGTGTGCGTGTGTGCGTGTGTGCGTGTGTGCGTGTGTGCGTGTGTGCGTGTGTGCGTGTGTGCGTGTGTGCGTGTGTGCGTGTGTGCGTGCGTGTGTGCGTGTGTGCGTGTGTGCGTGTGTGCGTGTGTGCGTGTGTGCGTGTGTGCGTGTGTGCGTGTGTGCGTGTGTGCGTGTGTGTGCGTGTGTGCGTGTGTGCGTGTGTGCGTGTGTGCGTGTGTGCGTGTGTGCGTGTGTGCGTGTGTGCGTGTGTGCGTGTGTGCGTGTGTGCGTGTGTGCGTGTGTGCGTGTGTGCGTGTGTGCGTGTGTGCGTGTGTGCGTGTGTGCGTGTGGTGTGCGTGTGTGCGTGTGTGCGTGTGTGCGGTGTGTGCGTGTGTGCGTGTGTGCGTGTGTGCGTGTGTGCGTGTGTGCGTGTGTGCGTGTGTGCGTGTGTGCGTGTGTGCGTGTGTGCGTGTGTGCGTGTGTGCGTGTGTGCGTGTGTGCGTGTGTGCGTGTGTGCGTGTGTGCGTGTGTGCGTGTGTGCGTGTGTGCGTGTGTGCGTGTGTGCGTGTGTGCGTGTGTGCGTGTGTGCGTGTGTGCGTGTGTGCGTGTGTGCGTGTGTGCGTGTGTGCGTGTGTGCGTGTGTGCGTGTGTGCGTGTGTGCGTGTGTGCGTGTGTGCGTGTGTGCGTGTGTGCGTGTGTGCGTGTGTGCGTGTGTGCGTGTGTGCGTGTGTGCGTGTGTGCGTGTGTGCGTGTGTGCGTGTGTGCGTGTGTGCGTGTGTGCGTGTGTGCGTGTGTGCGTGTGTGCGTGTGTGCGTGTGTGCGTGTGTGCGTGTGTGCGTGTGTGCGTGTGTGCGTGTGTGCGTGTGTGCGTGTGTGCGTGTGTGCGTGTGTGCGTGTGTGCGTGTGTGCGTGTGTGCGTGTGTGCGTGTGTGCGTGTGTGCGTGTGTGCGTGTGTGCGTGTGTGCGTGTGTGCGTGTGTGCGTGTGTGCGTGTGTGCGTGTGTGCGTGTGTGCGTGTGTGCGTGTGTGCGTGTGTGCGTGTGTGCGTGTGTGCGTGTGTGCGTGTGTGCGTGTGTGCGTGTGTGCGTGTGTGCGTGTGTGCGTGTGTGCGTGTGTGCGTGTGTGCGTGTGTGCGTGTGTGCGTGTGTGCGTGTGTGCGTGTGTGCGTGTGTGCGTGTGTGCGTGTGTGCGTGTGTGCGTGTGTGCGTGTGTGCGTGTGTGCGTGTGTGCGTGTGTGCGTGTGTGCGTGTGTGCGTGTGTGCGTGTGTGCGTGTGTGCGTGTGTGCGTGTGTGCGTGTGTGCGTGTGTGCGTGTGTGCGTGTGTGCGTGTGTGCGTGTGTGCGTGTGTGCGTGTGTGCGTGTGTGCGTGTGTGCGTGTGTGCGTGTGTGCGTGTGTGCGTGTGTGCGTGTGTGCGTGTGTGCGTGTGTGCGTGTGTGCGTGTGTGCGTGTGTGCGTGTGTGCGTGTGTGCGTGTGTGCGTGTGTGCGTGTGTGCGTGTGTGCGTGTGTGCGTGTGTGCGTGTGTGCGTGTGTGCGTGTGTGCGTGTGTGCGTGTGTGCGTGTGTGCGTGTGTGCGTGTGTCGTGTGTCGTGTGTGCGTGTGTGCGTGTGTGCGTGTGTGCTGTGTGCGTGTGTGTCGTGTGTCTGTGTGTCTGTGTGTCTGTGTGTCTGTGTGTCTGTGTGTCTGTGTGTCTGTGTGTCTGTGTGTCTGTGTGTCTGTGTGTCTGTGTGTCTGTGTGTCTGTGTGTCTGTGTGTCTGTGTGTCTGTGTGTCTGTGTGTCTGTGTGTCTGTGTGTCTGTGTGTCTGTGTGTCTGTGTGTCTGTGTGTCTGTGTGTCTGTGTGTCTGTGTGTCTGTGTGTCTGTGTGTCTGTGTGTCTGTGTGTCTGTGTGTCTGTGTGTCTGTGTGTCTGTGTGTCTGTGTGTCTGTGTGTCTGTGTGTCTGTGTGTCTGTGTGTCTGTGTGTCTGTGTGTCTGTGTGTCTGTGTGTCTGTGTGTCTGTGTGTCTGTGTGTCTGTGTGTCTGTGTGTCTGTGTGTCTGTGTGTCTGTGTGTCTGTGTGTCTGTGTGTCTGTGTGTCTGTGTGTCTGTGTGTCTGTGTGTCTGTGTGTCTGTGTGTCTGTGTGTCTGTGTGTCTGTGTGTCTGTGTGTCTGTGTGTCTGTGTGTCTGTGTGTCTGTGTGTCTGTGTGTCTGTGTGTCTGTGTGTCTGTGTGTCTGTGTGTCTGTGTGTCTGTGTGTCTGTGTGTCTGTGTGTCTGTGTGTCTGTGTGTCTGTGTGTCTGTGTGTCTGTGTGTCTGTGTGTCTGTGTGTCTGTGTGTCTGTGTGTCTGTGTGTCTGTGTGTCTGTGTGTCTGTGTGTCTGTGTGTCTGTGTGTCTGTGTGTCTGTGTGTCTGTGTGTCTGTGTGTCTGTGTGTCTGTGTG
>JAXIVJ010005248.1:0-67500 GCA_036785665.1 Chirona hameri | reverse complement strand
GTGCGCGCGTGCGCGCGTGCGCGCGTGCGCGCGTCTGCGCGCCTGCGCGCCTGCGCGTCTGTCTGTCTGTCTGTCTGTCTGTCTGTCTGTCTGTCTGTCTGTCTGTCTGTCTGTCTGTCTGTCTGTCTGCCTGTCTGCCTGTCTGCCTGTCTGCCTGTCTGCCTGTCTGTCTGTCTGTCTGTCTGTCTGTCTGTCTGTCCGACGGAGCATATTGGCACGTGGAGCCCAAACGGCCGTGCCGATTTCGACGCGGGTGACACCGATCGATGCGGCAAAACGGCGGACAGATTCTGGTACCAGTCGTGAGTCGATTGGTGCCACGTGGCACGTGCTACGTGCCGCCACGTGGGCCTCTGCAAACAATATTTGGCCACCTCTACAGGTCAACCGGTGTGTGACACATACTTGATACTGGCAGGTCACGTGCGCGGTACAGCGGAAGCAATTCCAGTGGAGTCGCCGACCCCGAGGGAGGCAAAATAAACCCCCAAGGGGGTAAAACCAAATTACGATTTTTACTCCAAGGCAATGCCACGATCACATTGCCGGCCACTAGTTAATTGATATTCAGGAAGTAGTGTGGAAACCTATGTTACGACTTATCATTGCAATAATGGGCTCCGCCACCGGGGGGACGGGGGGAGGGGGGACATGTCCCCCCAACTTGAAAGTTGGGGGGGGGGGGGCAGAGTGTCTTTTGTCTCCCCCAACTTTGAGCACATGACACTGCCCTCAAATTGTAAGCACCTCAAACTTCAATACACACCTCAAGCACCTTCATCAGTAAGATTACAGTTATCGAGGATTGTTTTTTTCTCGTGCCAGTCCTCGGCGCAATTGCAATACCACTCGATTGTATACGGGTTAAAATAAAATTATAAATTCGCACCGTTTCGCGGCGAATTTATGTTTTGTTTATATGTTGCTTCTTTCCTATATAATTGGGCAAAATATTTCGCTTTATCGCATTTTTTACCGCTCTTAAACGCAAATGCATGCATATCCAGGGCATAACATTCACAATTTTCGCGCCGCTCCGCGGCGCAATTCCTTTAAAGGGAATGTTTCCCCTTTCTGGAAGTTGTCAAATATACGCCAGTTGTAGTGAAAACATGAAGTAAGTGCTGCTGAAAACGATGGTGACATTTGTTTTCTCGAAAACATCACTTAACATCTAAAAATTAAGTTTTGAGTATTTGCCTTGATGACGTCATATTGAGTGCCAAGCCAATGACCGCCGCTCATTGGCTGACAAAGTGGGATTGGCTGAAAAGTCGCTGTCAGCCAATCGGCGGCGGCACTAGCGTAAACCCCATTTTACAACCATAAATTGAATTGCTTAAGAACGGTTAAGTTTTGGGAAAAATGAACTTAGTAATTTAGACATTTAAATAACGGCCCAAGATAATGGCTATCTCAGTTTAAAACTAATACAAAGGTGAAACATTTCCTTTAAAGGGAAAAGGTCACCTTGAAAGTTGTCTTGAAATTCAACCATACGGTGTATCTTGAGCTCAAAACTACGAATATGACTTTGGTTTGGACAACTAGTGGATATATGTGGAGAAAGAAGTAAGTTTCTCTTTGCATTTCACGATAAATCGTACGATAGCAGCTGGCGTTCTGGCTCCGTCCCGCTCCGCCTGACGCCAAGTACAGTCTCTGACAAGGGGCCGCCGCGCCGCCCGGGCGGCTGAGCGGACATTAACGAGGCGTTGTGATCAGAGACTACGTTCCAGGGAGTGTACCTGCTCCCGGCGGCGAGCGTTCATATCCCGATCGTGGCCCGGAGCAGCGGACATGAAACCGGGTCCACTAGTCCTGTGTCGAAATTACTTAACGTAGAGAGGTAATTCTTTCACCATAACCCATTTTTATATCTGCTCTACAAGTCTGCCATCTCAGTCCAAAACCCCATGTTGAAGGTGAACTATTCCCTTTAAGGGTTTCGGGGTTTGGGCCTAAACAAATTATTCGAAGTTCGTATAGCTGATTCCAAACTAACTGGTGTCGCTGGTTCCAAAGTTGAAATCCCCTCCAGGCTCCAAATCGCTGGTTCTAAACCCCTCGGTTTACTTACTCCAGCTTCTAAAAGTGTTGGTATGGCCCATGCCATACCTGCCATACTGCATTCTCCATTCTTGTAACGTGCCTTTTCATCCGTTTTGTTTGGCCCTTTCAACGCTCGGGAAGGGGCCCTTTATAGGCGCCCCCGCTGGACGAAATCCTGGCTACCTGCCTGTGTGGACTGTGGTTAATTAACAGGGCCATGCCACTGCAACTTAGCAGTAATGCGCATGTATAAGTCGCTCAGCTTTTTAGAAGCGGAAAGTACGCTAACTTAGTCAACAAGTCACCTATCTACAGGCAGTGGCGTCGCCACAAATTTTTTAGTGTGGGGGCAGCCATGGGTTTGGGGGCCAGCCCCATTGGGCTAATGTTAAAATTCTGCGAATCTGGGGGGGGGGGGGAGGAGGGGTCGGACTCCGGCCGGAACGATCCTAGGGGTGGGGGCGCCACCCCCCCCCTCCCGGTGGCGACGCCCTGGTCTCTAGGTACCACTGACACAGCAAGTAGCGGGAGTATCTCCCGAGGCAAGTTAGCAATGTCGCACGCAGGGGGGGGGGGGGGGGGGCAAAAGGGGGGTCAGTTGACCCCCCCCCCCCCACCCGAAATTTCTGAGTGGTACGCATTAAAACGACCCGTATTCTGGCCCATACCTGGCAGGGGCCCGGTCTCGGTCAGGCCTGATCGAGGCAGGGACTCGGTGCTGGCAAAGGCGCGATATGGGGCCCGGTCAGGACGAGGGCCCGGTCCTTGCATATTTTTAGTGCGGGCCCGTTTCAGGTATGGGCCCGGTCTTGGTCAGGCCCGATCGAGGCAGGGGCCCGGTGCTGGCAAAGGTGTCATATGGGGCCCGGTCAGGGCGAGGGCCCGATCACAACAGGGCTCGGTCCTTGCAAATTATTTGATACGTACCCCTTCCTGATAGGGGCCCGATCGAGGCAGGAGTGTAACGACCCGATCTGTAGTGACGTGATGATGTGTGTGACGTCTGCTCTTCCCTCCGGTCTGGTTGTAAAGACAGAGTGCTTCGGCGGCAGAGATGATATTTGCAGTCAGTCACCAAACACAACACACAGACGGCGTTACTTTACCCGGTTACTGAGTGCCAACAGAGAGTAGAGCAAGAGTCAACAGAGCAGCAAGATGTTATCGGCTCGAGGGTCGCTTCCCCACTGCGCGCACCTCCCGATTGACCCCGAGCCAGCCGCTTTTATACACGGTCCAAAGGGCAACGCATAACCAGTATACACTGGTATGAGCCGACCTCTGGCACGTGATACGCGCTCTGCCTCGCCTGGTCACGCGCTGGTCACGTGTTCACCGTGTGGGATACGCCCGACCGGGTACGCCCACCCGGAACCGTTGCGCGGCACTGCAACACTCCCTGGCTTATATCGCATCCCTACCCCAGACAGACACTTGACATTTGGTCACCCTGTCCCAACACCAAAAGCGAGGGCTCGATGACAGGCCATGCGTCACTAGCCGGGCCGGCGCACGGCCACTTGTTGAAATAACACATCTGCGTGGCGGCAGAGTGCAGCGACAAAATCATTAAAGTGATATCTGGTCTGTGAATTAGAATGATACTATAGGCGCACGAGTAGGGTGGTTTCTAAAGCGGTTGGAATCAGAGCCAGTGAATTAGGTGTTTTCAAAAAGATGCTATAAGTCGGAGCTAGAACAATGAACACATATATGAGACTGTACCGGGTGCTAACAATACCGGCTGCTACAATACCTACGGGAAGAATCGATACACATCAAAGGCGTGTATGGTATGGAGTAGAGGGATGTAGAAGAGGACGTGATAAGTGTCTATTCCTGCAATTAGTTTAGTTTTGACAACTCTGACGTATTCATTGACCTGATCAGAAGAGAATGGCAGTGCAAAGTTGGGAGGTAGGTTCTTATTGATCTTTCTGAGGAGACGGCCAAACTCGCGACGGGGAATAAGTCCCTTGTGCAAAATACCGGCTTGTGCCAGTGCGAATTTGTGCGAGATAGAGCTAAGTTCAGAATACAAATACTGGACGGCTTGTGTCAGCCTGATGATGCTGTCGGTCAGTTCGGTCACGTGAGAGAAAAGTTCGATGTTATTGCTGTTGCGACGGACCGATAAAAAGAGTTTACTGTAGGCCGTATTTAGTGAGTCCACAGCCGTAGACAAGGAGCGTAAGGCGCGGCGGTTCTGAGAAGTGGCTACTCGAGTTGAATTGAGAACTTTAAGAGTACCGTTGAATTTATGTGCCATTGCAACATCTTTATCGTTGATGAGTATTACGTTGCGCGTTAGATGTTTGATCTCGCTTTCTGTAGCCGTTCCAAACAAATATGATAGAGCGTTTCCAATGCCATTTATCAATCCTCGTTTGGCCCGGGATGGTACCGCTGGTGCATCAGGATCGGGTAATACGCGTTTGCTGCGTCGAGCAATGGAGCGCCGATTTGGATCTGGGATCTCTGGATCCTGAGCCGTGGGAGGATACAGCAAGTCTCGGAATGTCCGCAATAAACCTTCAGTTTCACTGTTAAGGGCGGTGAGGGACGCGTCTAGTTGGTTAATGTATAGTTTCATCAATGGGGCTGCCGGGGCCGTTTGAGCGGTTACGTTAATAAACTTGCGTGATCGTAATTCTGCTACTAGGGATATGAGATCCTTACGGGACTGGGACAATAGTTGGGTCTCCGTGCGATAGGGGGCGATGTTAGTAGATATGGTGATAGCCCAGGAACTGTAGCTAGGATAGATTTTACCGACAGGGATGAAGAGATGCCCTGGATCAGTCGGGGTTTGTTCTGCGTGGAGCACCATGGCCACCACGGCGAGCCAGCCAAGGAGTGCAATCATCGCAGCCATGTTTCGTCGCCTGCAACGTAGAAATCGCACGTTAGCCGAGGCTTGGAAACAGAAGCTCTGCACAAAACAACAAAACACTCAAGACCTTTGGGTGCCAATCGGGCGAAACGTCTAGATCAGCCGAATCTGCCTTTGCAAATGATTGCCGAGTTGGAGCAATATTTGGGTCTGTTGTCCCTGTAGACAAACAGTCCATGTCATACTGGACCCTTGGTCTTTTGTCATCGTCGTTCGTCCGCTCTTGTGATATGTCACGTTGTCGTTTTGGTACGTACCTTGGTCTGTTGGGGTTGTACCTGTGACATCCAAAGGGAGCATTTGCGTCAACAAGTCCAGCGACTGGACCTTGCGACCTGAGCGAATACCGTGTATTCCTACCTTCTAAAGGAGCTGTGTCAACAGGGTCAATGACTGGACCCTGCGACCTGAGCGAATACCTCGTATTCCTCGGCTGCCTCTGTGTCAGCGGTGTCAGTTGGCCGAGCTCATCATACTCCGGTGAATATGGCGAGAAGACTGCGGGACTGGCGGTTGCTGCTGAAGGTCGTAGCGGACGGGCTTCTATTTCCTCTTCTTTCTGCTCTACACAAGCGTCTGGCTGCTCCTCAGGACAGTAGACGGGTGGTGAGTTGTTCGTCAGCTGCGTCGCGGGAACCGGCTGCGTGAATCCCTGGTACCAATCTTGGTCACTGAAGGGCAGACGGGCAGCGCGAAGCGGCTGTTGACGGACGGGCTGTTCTTCCGGCATTTTACTCACCTGGACAGGCTGGCGGATCGAATTGTAGGACCTGTCCCACACGTCATTTGCGTCCCGATGGCGAAGATTTTCTGAATGAACTATTTTCGTTTTGCCCGTGTGCATGTTTTTGATGCAGTAGTTTTCCTTTCCCAATTTAGATACGACACGGAAGTAGTTCTTCCAGTAAAGTGTCAGTTTTGTGGAGTTTCCTGGTTGTACAGAAGGATCGAAATAGAATACCAGGTCTCCCGGTTTGAAATTGGATGGAATAGCGGTGTTCGAAATGAGCGACTTGTTGTGTTCCCTTGCTTGTTGCATGTTGTTTGCTACCTGTGTGTAAGCGTTGTGTAGGTGTTCGAACATCGCGGGCACATACTCCTCTCCAGTGTAGCGGTGACGGGGCTGGAGTAGGGTATCAACTGGCAACACGGGATCTCGGCCATACATCACAAAGTATGGAGAATACTTTGTCGACTCATTCTTACTCATCCGATATGCTCCTAAACAAGGCTGTAGGATTTCCTCCCATTTTGTTTGATCTTCACTAATTTGTTTTTGAATCATCTCATTCATGCAACGGTGGAAGCGTTCAGTTTTCCCGTTTGACTGAGGGTGATAACTTGAAGTGCGGATTCGTGAAATTCCCAATTCCTTGTGAACAACGTTCAATAATGCATTGCAATATTCGGTACCTTGATCACTAATAACTAGTCTTGGGCAGCCATGACGGGGAATGAATTCATTCAGAAGAAGCTGAGCGATCGTGTTAGCAGATTTGTCTGGAATGGCATATGCTTCTGGCCATCCACTAAAATGATCAACAATAGTACACACATACTTGTTTCCTGCATCGGAAACGGGGAATGGACCACATGTATCAATGCCAACAATTTCCATTGGTGCTGAAGGCATTGGCATATCTTGCATTGGTCTTCTCTCTTTGGCTAACTTTTTGCGCTGACATGTCTCACACGACTGAACATACTGCATCACATCTTTTAGAAGGGTTGACCAATAATATGACTTGGAAATCTTGTCTGTTGTCTTTTCAATTCCTAAATGACCTCCTAAATAACCGTCATGTGCTCCTTCTAATACTATCTTTCTATACATTGGTGGAACGACAAGTTGCATGCGGGTATGGGGTCTGGTTTTGGTACCTCGTTCTAAATGATGCAAAAGACCATTTTCTGAACAATATGTTGACGCTATTTGTGGATCGGGTGTATCCTTCTGCAATTCAGTAATGATGACTTGAGTGTCATCATCTTCCCGTTGTGCCTGTTTTAGAGTTTGTTCATCAAAATCGTGATAGTCTAGTGGTTTGTTTTCTTTTTCTACTGGTTCTTCGTCAGACATGGTGACAGCGTTGTCAACAACATTGATTTGAGTTTTCTGTACTACATTGACATCTGTCATTTCACCTTGCCAGTCTAAATGCTCGTTATCATGTAAATTTCCAGCAAATGGAGTATTGTGAAGTCTAGATAGCATATCTGCGGCAACATTTTTGGGGCCTGATATGTACTCTATTTTGCAAGCATATTCTCCCAAAATGATGGCCCATCTCTGTATACGCGGATTTTTCATCTCACTTGTGAACAAATGCTTCAGCGGTTTGTGGTCTGTATAAACAGTGACGTCAGTGCCGATCAGAATCGGCCTCAGCTTCCCGAGACTATAAACAATCGCGAACGCCTCGCGCTCGATAGTAGGCCACTTCTGTTTTTGTTCCGAGAATTGATGAGAGACATACTGAATGACTCGGTCATGACCTTCGTGCTCTTGCATCAATACTGCACCCATCGCGTATTGAGAGGCGTCTGTATATAGTTTGAACGGTTTGGAAATATCTGGAAATGCCAAAATGGGCGCCTGCAGCAGTGACTGCTTGAGGTACTCGAATGCGGTTTGTGCCTCATCAGTCCATTTAAAACGGGCATTTTTTCGGGTGAGAGCTGTGAGGGACTTTGCAATTTTGCTGAAATTTGGAACGTACTTCCTGTAGTAAGAAGTCATGCCGAGAAAACTGCGAACTTCGCGGATATTTTCTGGCGGCTTGAGATTTTCTATCACGGAGACTTTTTCAGTGTCAACCGAGATTCCTTTGTCAGAGATAATGTGCCCAAGGTAATTAAGCTCTTTTCTGATAAATTCACACTTCGAAATTTTGAGTTTCAGGTTTGCTTTGCGTAAGCGATCTAGCACTTCTCCGAGGTGCCTGATATGGTCGTCAAAAGTCTCACTGAACACGATGATGTCATCTACAAATGCTAGGGCAAAATGTCGGATATCGCCCAAAACGGCATTTATGCAATTTTGGAAAACCGCTGGGGCTCCCGCCAGACCAAAAGCCATACAGTTGTATTCCCAAACCCCTGCGTCTGTTCCAAAAGCGGTTTTTTCTTTGTCTTCTTCTCTGATGGGGATTTGCCAAAATCCTTGTTTTAGATCCAAACTGGTTCGAAACTTTGATTTGCCTAGCGAGTAAAATATGTCTTCTGCTGATGGAATGCTGGCAGCAGGACGGATTGTGATAGCGTTTAATTTTCGAAAGTCTACACAAAGTCTCATAGAGCCATCTTTCTTTGGGACCAAAAGTATCGGGGACATCCAGGGGGAATTGCTGCGCCTAATCACTTTAGCCTTGAGCATGTCCTGCATCTGCTCCTCTAAAATGTGACGGTATGCTAAAGGGGGGCGTCTTGGGGCCTGATATGACGGGGGATGGTCTTGCGTATTGATTCTCATTTCTGTGATATTTGTTGTGGTAAGCTCCTCGTCTTTCTGCACAAAAATATCCAAGTTGTTCTCTAAAAGTTTGATCAATGCTTCGCGATGATCGTCAGACACATGATCTAATTTGAAAGTTGACAGCACGTCTGAAGGACTGATTTCTTGTTTTGTCCCGTCTGTCGTAACAGATGAAATGTTTGGTTTTTGTTCCTCCTCTCTATATTTGGTTGCTGTGCCCAAAACTTGGCCTTTCTTGAGCCGGATATATCTACCAGTTTCGTTAACAATGGCCCAAGGGATATGCCTGTTTTTGGACAGTTTGACCAGCGCATTTGGCAGCAAAACGCCTGGTTCGTCTTCAAAACATGGGGATGAGGGGAGCTGTGAGACAACAAAATTTTCTCCTGCCGGCTTCTTCTTGGAAATGAAGCATTTGATTTGAACGTCCGAACGTGGGAAGACGTCTACGTCCTCCGCAAGTCTCACAAGGTTGATTTCTGTCTTTTCCTGACCTGACTTTGCTTTTAATGGGTACACTGAGTTGCCAATGATCAGGGTTTGAGAGTCAAAGTCCAATATAGCCTTGCGGGTTTTGAGAAAATCAACCCCCAAAATCATGTCATGCTTGAAATCTTTCACTACAACAAAATCGTGATACATTCTGATTTTTCCAAGGGTAATGCGGATTCTGACTACTTTGGATACTTCTAGGGAATGACCAGTGGCCGAACGAAGGGTAATGTTAGTTGAATTTGAAGTTGATTTTACCAATTGGGGGTCACACAGTTTGAGAAATTCTTCGCTAACTAGAGAGAGTTGTGCACCGGTGTCGAGGAGTGTTCTGAATTGATGTGTGCCAATGTGAATGTCAATGTAGGGGCAATTTTCACTTACCTGTAGGACGAAAACTGACTGCGCTTTCTCCTCTCCCGGGTGAGGCTCTACTAGTTTTCCTGCTGCCGATGCAGGGTGTGAGGCGTCTGTGGCGCTGCCGTGCTCTCGGCAGCCGCTCGCTTACGACATGCCCGTTGTACGTGCCCAGGTATACCGCAGTAGTGACAGATGGGCCGGTGGTCCGAGGTCCAGCGATAATCCTGTGGATTAACTCTGTCAGCGCCCATTGGAGGTCTGTTTGGGACGGGGTGACGCGGCGGGTTGTAGCCCTGACGGCTCTGCTGCCGAAAATGCGGTGGGGGTGTGCGACCTTGCTGGTGCTGCTGATACGGCTGGCGCTGGTACTGTTGATACGGCTGGCGCTGGTACTGCTGTGGAGGAGGGCGGTTATGCTGGTACTGTTGGTTGGCCTGCGGTTGGACCTGAAATGGCGGAGGTTGCGGTTGTGGAAGCGGCTGAGGTTGATGCTGTGTGGTGAGAACCTGACAAATATTTGCCAGCGTTTCGGTCACAGTGTCTAGTCGTTTTTCAACAGAGTCCATTTTGTCTATTGCATTGCAGTCCATGGGTTCGGGGGCGGAGGTATTGTCGTGGTACAAGGCTAAATGGTCCTTCATCTGCTGTTCGTGCATGGCATGGTTGTAGGCGTCAGTCAGGGAGGCGGGCATTTTTCTGGCAATGCTCTCCTGAAGGCGGCGGTTTCTAAGTCCATTGATAAAAGCGTTGGTCACCGTCTCAGTCACCTCTTTCTCCCTCAGTCGTTCCTGGTCGTATGCTTGGTAGGACAGGAGTCGGATTCGCTCAGCAAAATCGGAGACGGATTCATTTACATGCTGAAGGGCGTTTCGGAGCTTTTGTTTTGAGTAGGCAGCAGGATTGAGGTGGCCGTAGCGGGTGGTCACGGCGGCTTTGAGTTGAGGCCAGTTTGTCAGGTTTGGTCGGGTGTCTCGAAAGAAGTTAAGGGCTGATCCCTTAAGGAGTTGAGAGGCGGCCCACAGGGTTTGGGATTCGTCGTTTGAAACAGATGCGTAAATGTCGTCCATGTCCAGCAACCATTTGGCAAAGGCATCGGCATTTGATCCATCAAAAGTGGTTTTCTTGGCCATGAGTGTTTGTGATACAGTGAATCGGTTTCCAAGACTACGAACTGACTGAGCGATATCTATGAGCACATTTGGATCCATGGCGCTAGCGTTTGCGTTAAATTGACTTTTAAAATTGGCTATATCTGACTTTGATAAAATAGGTGTGAGGCACTTACCTGCTTCGGGCTGGCCTGTTCGGTGAGGAGACGTTTCAGTCACCAGTCGTCCTCGTTCGTCTGGGCTGCGGCTCTTGCGGGCTTCGTTGGCGTCGGCGTCGGCTTGGGAGTGGGAGCTGGGCTCCAGCTTGGTACGTTTTCAGATGGGCAGGGGACGTCACTGGGCCGGTCACAGAAGCAGAGAGGTGGTGGCTCTGACCTTGCAGCTACTGGCTGCACTGGCGATGCTGGTGACGATGGCGGCGGCCGCGTGTAGGTGCCGTCAGGTGCGTATTTTGGCACTGACCTGGGAGGCCACACCCCGTTGCAACGAAGAGGTAGTTCCTCTTCGGTCAGGGTCTTGCCGTCGGCTGAAGGACGGCGCTTGTTGATTGAGATTGAAGTGTTGGGCTCCGTGAATATCTGGCTGTTGGCGAACTTGGTGGCGAGTGGCTTATTGCAGGCTTTGTAGACTTCCAGTGGCGTAGGCAGCGGAGCTGGACGGCCAACTTGGTTGGGTGGCGAGCCAATCGGGCAGCGGACAGCGGCCTGCCGGGCGGAGAGGTATGTGTGCTCCCTCTGCGCTCCCAGGATGGCACCTGGCGTTGGCCCGAACTTGCAGCAGCGGGCTAAGCAGAGAAAACAGCTGCACCGATGAAATTCGTCTGTAGAGGTCGTCACGAGGTCACAGCCACAGTTGTGGCAATAGCCGCAGTCCGAACAACGGCTCGGGTCTGGATCGTAATGACAGCTACAGCTGTGATCGATGTGGAGACGGAGGCGGCGGGTGAAATAAGCTCGATGGTAGGGGAAGACAGTATAGCGGATGATCTCAGGTGACTCTAGTAGGTGTAGTACTGGGATGAACTTGTCCCAGCACTCGCACTGCCCGTTCTTGCCTTGATGACCCAGGCGGGGCCGAGCAGTGGTGCTGATGTCTTGGTCTGGTAGAGTCGGGAGTTGAAACTGGATGATGGTCTTCTTGGTACTCTCCTGGCGGGCTTCTTCAGTCATCTGAGGCGATTGATGACCTGGGATGACCTTGAAGCATCCGGGTCACGGCACCAATGTAACGACCCGATCTGTAGTGACGTGATGATGTGTGTGACGTCTGCTCTTCCCTCCGGTCTGGTTGTAAAGACAGAGTGCTTCGGCGGCAGAGATGATATTTGCAGTCAGTCACCAAACACAACACACAGACGGCGTTACTTTACCCGGTTACTGAGTGCCAACAGAGAGTAGAGCAAGAGTCAACAGAGCAGCAAGATGTTATCGGCTCGAGGGTCGCTTCCCCACTGCGCGCACCTCCCGATTGACCCCGAGCCAGCCGCTTTTATACACGGTCCAAAGGGCAACGCATAACCAGTATACACTGGTATGAGCCGACCTCTGGCACGTGATACGCGCTCTGCCTCGCCTGGTCACGCGCTGGTCACGTGTTCACCGTGTGGGATACGCCCGACCGGGTACGCCCACCCGGAACCGTTGCGCGGCACTGCAACACTCCCTGGCTTATATCGCATCCCTACCCCAGACAGACACTTGACATTTGGTCACCCTGTCCCAACACCAAAAGCGAGGGCTCGATGACAGGCCATGCGTCACTAGCCGGGCCGGCGCACGGCCACTTGTTGAAATAACACATCTGCGTGGCGGCAGAGTGCAGCGACAAAATCATTAAAGTGATATCTGGTCTGTGAATTAGAATGATACTATAGGCGCACGAGTAGGGTGGTTTCTAAAGCGGTTGGAATCAGAGCCAGTGAATTAGGTGTTTTCAAAAAGATGCTATAAGTCGGAGCTAGAACAATGAACACATATATGAGACTGTACCGGGTGCTAACAATACCGGCTGCTACAGGAGCCCGGTTCCTGCAGAGGCGTAATATGGGGCCCGGTCAGGACGAGGGCCCGGTCACAACAGGGCCCGCTCCTCGCATTTTTATTTATATGGGCCCGTTACTGGTAGGGGCCCGATCAAGGCAGGGCCCGGTGCTGGCAGAGGCGTGATATGGGGCCCGGTCAGGTCGAGGGCCCCGTCACAACAGGGCCCGGTCCTTGCAAATTATTTATACGAGCCCGTTCTTGATCAGGCCCGATCGAGGCAGGGGCCCGGTGCTGGCAGAGACGTGATATGGGGCCCGGTCACAACAGGGCCCGATACTTGCAAATTCTTGATACGGACCCGTTCTAGTGACACAGGCCCGTTCCGGGTAGGGGCCCGGTCTTGGTCAGGCCCGATCGAGGCAGGGGCCCGGTGCTGGCAAAGGCGTGATATGTGGCCCGGTCAGGACGAGGGCCCGGTATTAGCAAATTATTGATAGCACGGGCCCGTTTCTGATAGGGGTCCGGTCTTAGTGAGGCCCTATCGGGGCAGTGGCCCGGTGCTAACAAAGGCGTGTATCAGGAGCCCGGTCAGGCGTAGAGCCCGGTTCCACCGTATCCCATATACTCGGCCCTATATCTCGTTGAGCTCATGAATCCACGCCCCCCCCCAACTTCAAACCAGTGGCGGAGCCCTTGATTGCAATGGAGTATTCGCAGTGAATACTAGGTTTTAAATATTTGTCCTACGAATCCCTTGACCAGGCTAGGATGAAGGACACTGAAGAGGCCAAAAGCTCCCGAATTTAAATAAGTTTAACCATGGTACCACTTGAACTTCTACCAGTCTAATCAAACCGATAAAACACAGGACCAATAAAACTGCGCAATGCCTTCGTTCCAAGACCTGCCAACGCGACTAGCATAAGCCCTGTACCTAAATAGCCCGGCACAGTCCGCGTGCTTCTCACCAGCTGAATTGCTGAGGAGTGCCTGCTGACCGGTGAGGAGTCGCTGCTGACCGCTGAGCCGAAGATAGTGTGCCCCTGACTGGTTGCGGCGGGCGTTATATAGACATGGAGTTGACTCAGACCTGCCGGGGTGGAGTGGCCCCTGGCTTCCTCTGCACTGGTCGCCGCTGGGCATCATAAGAACCGCTCCCTGTGATGAAGACCGAGGCTGCAAGCAGAGGTGCGCACGGTCTGCATGGAAACCGAACCTAGCAAAAGGTAACAGGTATATCAACAAAGACGGGTAGGGATAATGCAGTTCAATGCCATTCGCATGGGGTATTTTAGTTGATGCATTTGAGGTAAGGTAGCTTAAGCAATCAGTTATATGGTTGACAGGCTGTTTAGAACATTTTTTGTGTGTGCAATTTAGAGTGAAATGTGATATGTGATTTTTCAAGAGAGGATCCAGGGGGGGGGGGGGGGGCATGCCCCCCCCCCCCAAGGTCCTGAACCGCGATTTCCCCTCCCCTAAAAAAACGGCCAGAAGTACAGTGGCGGACGTGTTGGGAGGGGGGGGGGGTCGAAAAACGCCCCTTGAAGAACTTTCGCAATAGTTAACAAGATAACATCGCTGTCAATGTGAAACTTTGGGTGCCTTCTCCTACATTAATTTTACATCTTCTGTAGAAAAATAAATCTTTTTTTTTTCGAGCAATTTTTGAGATATGGCGAATTTAGTGACGTCACTACACACGAGTTTGACGAGCAAATCAGCTACACATTAGCAGATCGTACAAAGGCCATATTTGGAGAAAAATGCAATAAAACGTCAAATATAGCAAATAGTAATAGCTACAAAAATCCCATCTCGGATTTGTGAACATTTTGTTTTCTGACCCCTCAAAAAAAAAAAAAATATATTTTTATTTTTTTTTGGGGAGAAAAAAACACAAAATCTGATTTTTCGAAGATATAAAAGCAGAATATGTATAAGAGAACCATATATGGTCAATTCCCTAACCAAATTTCAAAACGATATCACTATTTTTGACTGACTTATGCATTCTAAAGTACTAGTAAGGCGCCGAAGTTGGCGATGATCGAGCGAGCGCGAAGGAAATGTATGGTGAATTTCAACTCGATCGGGAAAGTAGTTTGAGATTCAAAAAAGGTGCGCACGTGCGCACGTGCAGAGGCACCCCATCCCTGACTTGTGGGAAGGCGGCGGCTGAGAGGTCCCTAACTACACACAAAATTCGAGCACAATCGGCCCAGCCGTTCCTGAGATAGAGAATAGGGGTGTGGACGTGCGCACGTGCAGAGGCACCGCACTCCGACTTGTGGGAAATTGGCGGCTGAGAGGTCCCTAACCACACACCAAATTTGTACACAATCGGCTCAGCCGTTCCTGAGATATATAATAGGGGTGTGCACGTGCAGAGGCATCCCAATGACAATGACCCATGACTTTGAACATAATCGGCCCAGCCGTTGCGGAGTTTTTGCGATAAAACACTTTTAAACACCTCTCACGCGGCACGCGTCACGCGCAGTGGTAGTCACCCACATGGGTCAACACCGGTTTCAAACTGGTTAGGTTGGATGGGGCTACTCAGCAAAGAAACCCGCTTGTCAAGCGGGTCCCATATACCACGGAAGGACGAGCGAGCGCGACGCTTTTTTCGGTTTGTAATGACCAGCTACGAACAAACCAACGTCACCACTGCATATCTGAGGAAAAACTAGTCCAGAAGCATGTCTTTTTATGTATATTTATCAATTTCGAATTTTGACCTTATGTGACCTGACCTGAGCTTGACATTAACTTCACTTAAATGTGGCCAGGTGGTAAAATGACTATCACTATCAAATTATACATGTAAAATATCCATAAAACATGTGTCGCATGATTTTCGTAGATCGTTTGCGCATAGTGACCTTTTGTGACCTGACCTTGGCCTTGACCTTTGCCAACAATCTCACTTTACCTCATGTGGTATGTGTATTATACCTTTGAGGGCACGTTTGGTGATAATGGTTGCAATCGTAGGTTTGCCCTTTGACCGTGACCTGACCGTGACCTGACATGCAACCTCAATTATAAAATTTCGAATATTCCTTAGATGTGCCTCATAGAGAGCTTTCGAATGCTGCCTCGTGCATCTCGCTGCGATCATTGGTTCGGAAGATAACCAGGGGGGAGTGGCGATATTCCCCCCCCCCCCAGTCAATAGCCGTTTTCACGAAGGATTTTGCGTTTCGGGCGATTGGGGCGTTTGGGGCGCTTGGGGCGATTGGGGTATTTGGGATAAATGGGTCTATAGCTCGTAAGAACACGGCTTTTCCCGGTGATTTTTGGTATCAATCGCCATTTTATGAATGGATGTATAAGTATATGCTCTTACAATTAAATATTTCCCGTTAGTTTGCTTTGAATATTCAAATTCTTGAGCAAATCTGGCAATTTTGGGTTGCATTAGTTCCTTCTACAAAATATACCGAAAACGCCCCAAAAGAGGCTAACAAGTATACTAGATAATCAGCTTTGATTAAATAAAATACGCAATTGACAGTTAGTTAGGGCAAAACTGAAGATATTAATGGCAAAGAAATATCACATTATGAGGAAAAACGCAATAAAATGTCAAAAGCATAGACAGACCTTAATTCAACGTCGCCCTGTCCCGCTGATATCGTCCAATTTAGAGCGGTAACTTCGTTGGTTTCCAAAAACCGGAACAATCCTTACACATTTCGAATCACACCAAATGTTTTTTATTTGATTAATTTATTAATTGATGAATCTCACACAAAACTGAAAGACCTCAGAAAAGGCACTTATAAACCCATGAAACATGCGGGCTTTCTGCAGCCACTGGTACTGACAACTTAAAAATGGCTGCTCTATATTTTTTTCCCCGGACCGGCCTATAGCCATTTCCCGGCTGGGGAAAATTACATCTGGCAATTTGCCAGGAAAATAATTACGTTAACCGGTTTATGTGAACCCGGAGCAAGCTAGGGAGAGGGTATCTATTTTACGTAAATTTAATTGTTCAAAGTAAATATCTATTTATCTTACGTTAAGTATTTTGTTCTAAGTCAAAATTAAATAGAACACGAGACACACATACATACACATTGTATTCCATACACACACAGACACACACACAAACACACACATTTGAACATACACTTGTGAAATGGTGTCAGTGTTGATGGAGCCGAGGCGCCATCATTGCAGCAACGGGAGGCTGTTGCCAGTCCCCTGGCTCCGGCGCCCCGGCGAGACCTGGTTGTGGGATGTATTTAGCTGGGAGAAAACTCCTAAATAATTTTTAAAAAACAGCGTGTATCGCAAAGGGGAAAAACCTGCGCAGAAAGCCAAAATTGCGCTTAGGCAAAAAACCCTGTTATATTTCAATACATAATCGTGTTTGGTAAAGAAAATCAAAGAGGAGGCCAATAAAATCTGGATAATTATCACCTAACAGCGTTTGAAGATTCAATGTGATGCGATTCTGTTGCGTGTAATCATTTATTTTCTGACGTTTGGCGTTGTGTACTGGGCAAGTAATTAGTAAATGTTTAATAGTGTAGCGCGGATAACCTGGGCAGTGTTGGCAATTTGGTGGCGGAAGATTGTCTATAATATAATAATGTGTAATTTTTGTATGACCGAGGCGGAGGCGTGCCAATACTATTTCTTTTTCTCGACAATTCTGATGACTGGATACCAAATGTTGGATTTTTGGTTTTATTGGATGTAGGTGAAAATGCGGAGCAGCGTCCCATTCACGCTGGCGCAATATGCTAAGTTGTGAATTTATATAATTTAAAACGTCTGATACTGGGCTTGGTAAATGGTTTTCTGATGGTAATTCTAGGCTCAATTTCGCTAGTCTTTCGGCTTCCTCGTTTCCCGGGATACCAGCGTGTCCAGGGATCCAGAGGAATTTGATGCTGCTGTTTTTGCTGTTTAAATATTTGATTAGCTGTCTTATTTGGAATACTATCGGGTTTCTACAGTCACTAATCGATGAAATGGCAGATAGCGAGGCGGACGAGTCTGTGCAAATTATTACTTCTTTAAGTTTTCCTTTCTAATATATATTAATGCTAACAAAATCGATGATAATTCCGCTGTATATACGCTATTTGTCTTTCGAAGTCGGAAGTTCTTGTTTGCTGTGTTTGAATAGTATGCACCACCGGTTCGGCCGTCGCGCCGTGAACCGTCTGTGTATATGTATGTGTATGTGTAGTGTTGTGCTTTGTGTTCGTGGAAGAGTGTGTGTGTCTGCCGCCGTGACTGTGTTTTTGTTGTGTGTGAAGAGGCGGTGTGTGTCTGGTGTTGTGTCGAGCCAGTGAGGTGTGAGTGGTGGTGTTGGCATTGTGTTGATGTGTAGAATGTTGAATAGTGTGAGTGTTTGTCTGATTCTGTGACTGATGAGTGGGTGTCGTTTTTGTAGTAGTGTTTGTCGTCTTGTGGGTTCGGGGTGGTTTAAGATGTGGAATGTTGGGCGTGTGGGGTGTGAACTTGCTCTGGCGTAGTATCTGAGTAATGTGTATTTGCGTCGGCGGCAGAGTGTGGGAATGTTTGTGTCGATGTGTAAGTTTGTGGTGTTGGTGGTGCGACAGGCCCCAGTCACGATCCGCAAGGTAGCGTTCTGGACAGTTTGCAATTTTTTAATTTGTTTGGAACATATATCATCAAATAAGAATGCATTATAATCCAGGATTGGGCGTATCAGGGAAGCATATAGCTGGAGCAGAATGGAACGATCTGCGCCCCACTCTCGACCAGCCAATGACTTCATAATATCAATTCGTTGCGTACATCTCTGCACTAAATCATTGAAGTGTGGGATGAACGAGAGACGTGTGTCTAGCGTTATTCCCAGATACTTGAATGATTTGACGAAAGGGATAATTTGATTGTTATATTTTAATGGAATGTAGGGTTCCACATATGCAGTTTTTTTCGAAAAAAATTAGGGATGCCGATTTACTTGGAGGAATTTCCGGACTCCATTGGTCGCACCATACCTTTATATCAATGAGTACTAGTTGTAAAATTTTGCTGGCTTGATCGACACTGGAGTGCGAGAACCACACCGCCAGGTCATCAGCGTACATTGCAAATTTGAGACCTTTGTCGATCTTATTAATATTACTGAAAATGTCGTTAATCATAATTAAAAATAGGGTTGGGGAGAGGACCGATCCCTGTGGGACACCGTGGTCCTGATTTTGATTTGGAGAATGTGTGTTGCCGCACCTTACATTACAAGTTATATTGCCTACAAAGTTTATTATAAATTTGGCGAGTCTACCTCGGATTCCGGCCTTATGGACCTTTACTAAAAGTGCGGTCTTATTGACTCTGTCAAACGCAGCTCTCAAATCAAGGAAGAGGGCGACCGTGACCTCTCTTCCTCTAAAGCCGCGCTGGACAGAGTCAATAAGACCAACTAAATTGTCCGCAGTGGATCGACCAGGTCGAAAACCACTTTGGTATGGGGAGAGTAAATGATTTGATTCAATGTAAGTCCTGATACGTCCATTAACCATGCGTTCGAATAGTTTACATGTGCAACTAGTTAGAGAAATAGGGCGATAGCTAGCAGGAGAAGATTTAGGTTTGCGAGGTTTTAGTATAGGAATTAGCGTACTACTATGCCAAGATTCAGGGAAAGTGCCTTCAAACCACATGGTATTGAAGGCTGTTAGTAAGTTAGTGAGACCAGTCTCAGTGAAGTTTTTAAAGGAGTAGTCAGTTTGATCTGGCCCTACAGAAGTTTTACCGCATTTATTAATAGCATATGTTAGTTCTGAGTTGGTGAAGAGAGAGTTATAGATTTCTACGTTGTTAGAGTCAAAGCTAAGAGATTGAAATTGATCGTTAAGTTGGTTAGTAAAAGTTGGTGTACATTGTTGTGTTGATATGTTAGCGTAGTGTTGAGCGAATTGTGTTGCCACCTCTAGGGGGATCGTGTAAGATGTGTTGTGAATGTGTAAGTGTGGGGTTTTGTATGACGGTGGTCTTTTATTTGAAAATGATCTAATTAATGTCCAGATTTTTTTTCAATGGAGGTAAATCGATTACAAGTAGATGAGAATTCCTGCCAAGATTCTTTTTTGCTTTGTCAATGATTGTTTTAGCCAGAGAGCGGGTCCTCCGTACTTCGTTTTCGTTGGCTGCAGTAATACAGGATTGAAATTTCCGAAATGCTCTTTTCCGGAGGGCCACAGCTCTCTGGCATTCTGTGTTCCACCACGGGGCAGTACGCTGCCTCGGGTGGTGTTGTGTGTGCGTGCGTGTGTGTGGAATGTGTTGGTGAGCTAATGCGAGAATAGTGTTTAAATGTGTTAATGTCGGTCTGGGAGTTTACGGGGTGATTAGTGTCAATGTGTTTTTGAAAGGAGGACCAGTCTGCTTTGCGAAGGTTTCATCTAGGCAGGGAGTAAAAAATGTGTCTGTCCTGAAGGGACTTGTAGTTCTAAGTGAATTGGGAAATGATCGCCAAAAAGAGGGTCAGATTGTGCGTTAAATGTAAAAAGTGTCGCGATGCGTGGTTTGGCGAAGGCGAGGTCAATAGCGCTGTAAGTCACCTCGCCTCCTGAGTGGTGTATGTGTGTGGGTGATTGGTCGTTAAGGAAGACCAAATTATGCCGGTCCAGTAGGTCCAGCATAATTTGGCCTCTTCGAGAGTTAAAGCGGCAGCCCCATGCTTGATGATGCGCGTTGTAATCGCCCATAATCAAACATGGGGTGTTAATATTTGTAATAAGCTGAGAAATAGAATCAATGTCTAAGTCCTCAGAGGGACGAAATAAATAGAGATTAAATTAAGTTCTAGCTGAGCGATTTTAATATTGACGCCGACTGCATCTAGCGTTGTTTGAAGGTCAATTTGATGATGCAAGAGTTGGTTTGAAATAAGCAAAGCCAGCCGCCTCGGCGCGGTGATGCATTTACGTTATTTGTATAAAGACTATAGCCCGACATTTTGAAAGTATAGTTATTAAAGTCGGCGTCAATAAAGTGGGTTTCCTGAACGGCGGCTACTAACGGATTATTATTTAAGATATAATGTTTGAATTGCCCCAATGGGATATTAAAGATCTAACATTCCATTGGAGCACGAATTCTGATTGGTTGTTAATCATCGAGAGTTACTTTCCAGATCACGCCTCGCGGTCGCACGGGTACGCCTGCGGCGGGAGCGGGGGCGGCTCAACCTGGTTTCAGGGAGCTCAGCGGGGCGGGAGGGTGACTGGGAGGGCGAGGAGGAGGTGTCGCTCTCCTCAGAGAGTCGGGGAGGGGGAGGGAGAGCGGGCGGGCAGGGAGCTGGAGCGGGAGGGCGGAGACTGGGCGGGGTTGCGGGCGACCTTGAGTGAGACGGCCCTCATCCAAGAGTCGTCAGAGGTGGGGTCCTCCGAGGATCGGCGCTCCGCTGGTGCTGCGGAGGCCGGGGAGGGGGCCAGAGTCGGTGTGTGACTCGGCTGGGGTAGGGGAGCGTGGTGCCGGTGGCACGGAGGCGGGAGAGGCGGGGAGGCGGGGGAGGCGCGGGGTCCGGCAGGGGGGGGGGGGGGGGGGTCGGGGAACCGGGATGTCGGGTGGGGGGTATGTCGGCTGGGGGGTTCGGCGGGAGGCCGGCGGGGTGGGGTGAGGTCCCGGCAGGGGGAGCACCGGCCAGGCGCCGGGGGTGAGGTCTGTGCTGAGGGAGGGGGAGGGGGGGGGGGGGGGGCGTCCGGTGGGCGTCGACGTTCCTTTTCCGCCTGAACCCCGCTTTAGACAAGCTAAGTAGCTGTTGGATAGCTCTGTTGTTTTGTGTATTTTTTGAGGAACCACATTATATTTAGATATAAGGATTAGATATTTAGTTTTGTGGATCGTTTAGGTATTATTTTTAAGCATTCATAGTTAGCTGTTACCTCTTACTTGCTTTTTAAAGGACTTTTCATTCTAGCTTGTGTGCGCCAAAATTGTCTTAGTCTTATTTTTGTGTTATTAGTTGCAGGGTTGGATAAGTAGACATTTTTTTTAGAAAATTAGGGATAATTAAGGTGTATTTAGTATTCAGTTTATTTAAGGATTAGATATTTAGTCTAGTATTAGGTGCACTCATAGCTGATTTGTGTCACTAGCTTTACTTAGATCTAGTTAAGGTTTAGAAGAAGAAAAAACAAACAAAAAAACAGAAAAAAGTTAAGTTAAGTTAGTAAAGTATTGAAAAGTGCATAGTACCTAAGTTATATACCTAAGTTACTAGTGTATTCAAATGAGCATGACTAGGATGCAGGCGAAGGTAGCAGAGCTAGAGGCCCTCCAGGCTAGGGTAGCAGAGCTTGAGGCGCAGTTAAGTAAGTGTAGGTGTAGAGATGAGCCGCAGGAGGGTGTAGCTCCTGACCAAGGAGCGTATGCGCAGATCGTGGTTAGGGGGTCAGAAAAGGAGCCTACAGGATCAGGGACCAGTGGTAGTTCTGATAGGGGCATAAGGGAGGAGGATAAGGCAAAGGTGGATAGTGCGGCTGGGGTTTGGAAGTGTGTTGGAGGGTCACGTTTCTGGAGACTCAACATTGTGGAAAGTAATGCTAGGGCCACAGACAGTAAGGATGAGGAGGGGTGCTGGATAATGGAGGGTGGTAGCAGAATCTGGAGGAGGAAGAGGGAAGGGGATCAGGAGGGATGGACAAAAGTTCAGGGTAGAGTCAGGCAGTACAGCCCCAGAGAACATCCGCAGGTTACAATAGCAAATAGGTTCAGTGCGTTAGAGTCAGCAGCTGAAAGTGACAGGGAAGAGATTCAGCATTTAGTGGTTGGGGACTCAAGGGTAAGGCCCTTAAGGCGAACATTCTGTGGGAAGAGGGACAGATGTATAGTCAAACCAGGGGCAAGAGTAGTTGATATGGGCCCTGTCATTGAGGCAGAACTTGGTAGGAGTAGCCCGGAGACAGTTATACTACAGGTGGGGGTGAACGACATAGGACCTAGGCAGAGTGTGAGAATAGTAGCGGAGTACCGGAGCCTGCTGCAGAGGTTGAAGGAGTCCAGGAAACCAGTCATTGTGACTGGCATCCTCCCTCGCTGTGGAGCCAGTGAGGAGTGGTACTCGAGAGCTCTGTCTGTGAACAGCTCAGTTCAGAACTTATGTTCAGCTATGGGGCTTAGTTATGTAGACTTATGGGATCAGTTCTATGAGTGGCGTAGGTACTATATGAAGGATGGACTTCACTTATCGGATGAGGGGGCAAGGGCTTTGGGAGATGCCTACAGAAGTGTCATTCAGGGAAACTAGGTAGGAGGGGGGTTCGGGGACGCTAGTACTAGGGCATCAGGAAGTAAGCATTGGTAGAAGTTCATGTCAGAATAGGACAGTAGATCATAATTCCCTCAGAATTAGTAGAGTCAGCTCAAAGTATAAGATCACATGTGTGTTGCTGAATGCCCAAAGTATTAGGTCTAAATTTGATGAGTTTGAGTGTTATGTTGCCCTTGAAAAGCCTGATATCATTTGTGTAACCGAGACATGGGTTAGTGAGGGGTATAATAGGGATAGGCTACAGGATTTCGAGTTACAAGGGTATAACATGTTCTCATACTGCAGAGAATCACGGCAGGGGGGCGGAGTGTTTGTATATGTAAATAGCTTGTACTGCACTACTAGAGTTGATGATTCTAGTAAAGTAAAAGAAGTAGAATCAATCTGGCTTGACATTAAAATTGGTACAGGAAACAGAGGAAGGTTGAGGATAGGTGCATTTTACAGACCAGGGAATCTTCCAAGGAACTCCCAAGCTGAAACAGACCAAGATATTTGTGAGGAAATACGTAGGAACTTTCGGGCTCAGTGTCTTATTATGGGAGATTTTAACTTAAGAGGATACGAAAGTATAGCAGAGGAAACAAATGAGTGTAGGTTGTATAGGCAAATCTTTGAAGAGGAGCTTTTCATGCATCAGTTTGTAACAGAGCCAACCAGACATTGCTCCATTCTAGACCTTGTATTCTCAGACAACAGTGATCTAGTTAGTGACATAAGTATTTGTGCAGGTCTAGGAACCAGTGATCACAATATGGTTAAATTCAATATCTCATCAGAAATGAGGCCCAAAGATAACCTTATTATGGTTCCAAACTTCAGCCGGGCTGATTTTGATGGTATTAGAAATGACCTCGCACAGATAAAATGGAACGTTGAGTTGGCAGGTTTAGATGCATGTGAGGCCTGGAATGTTTTCAAAGCTAGATTAAACCAAATTCAGAATCGGCATATACCCCTCAGGCACAAACGTAACAGAACCAAGGGCAAACCAGTTTGGCTTACCCCAGAAGTAAGGAGTGCTATACAAGCTAAAAGAAGTGCATTTGGCATTTTGAAGGGATCTTCACTAGATATAAATCAGAAGGCCTACCAGAATGCAAGAAATTCAGTTAAGAAAAAGGTCAGAGCAGCTAAAAGGGCAAAGGAACTTGATTTAGCTAGACATTGTAATGCAGATAGTAAGAAGTTCTTCAGTTTTTATAAGTTCAGTACAGTTTCCAAAAATATAGGTCCATTTAAGGTAGATGATGTGTTAGTTAGCAAGGACAGTGAAATGGTTGAAGTGCTTAATGATCAGTTTCAATCTGTCTTTACTATCGAGGACCAGAGTAGTATTGCAGCACTTCAGCCTGAGCTAGAGACAGAGGAGACTATAGGAGAGCTAGGTGGCATAAGTAGTGAACTTGTTCTAGAATATCTAAAGAAAGTAAGGCCTAACAAGGCAGAAGGACCTGATGAAATCCATGCTAGACTTTTAAGAGAATCTGAAAGGGAGTTGTCGGTTCCATTAGCCATAATATTTTCTCAATCACTCGCAGATAGTAAAATTCCACTTGATTGGAAAAGAGCAAATGTTGTTCCTATTCATAAAAAGGGAGATAGAAGTAAAGAGGAAAACTATAGACCGGTTAGTCTGACCTCATTAGTCTGCAAGGTGCTTGAATCAATCATCAAAGATAAGATTGTTGAATTCTTGGAGCAAAATGAACTCATCAAGGTTACACAGCATGGCTTTAGGAAGGGCCGTTCTTGTTTAACTAATCTTCTGGAGTTTTTGGATGTTGCAACAGATAGCTTTGATCAGGGTAAACAGCTAGATGTAGCTTTTCTTGATTTCAGTAAAGCATTTGACAAAGTCCCCCATACAAGACTGGGGTTGCAACTTAAAATTCATGGGATCAGGGGCAAGATTCTGGATTGGATAGAAACGTGGCTTTCAGGACGCCAGCAAAGGGTTATATTGAATGGGTGCCAATCACAATGGAAGGAGGTTCTCAGTGGGGTTCCACAGGGCTCAGTCCTGGGCCCATTGCTTTTATAATATTTGTGAATGCAATTGAGAACAGTATAGACAGCGAAGTCTTGAAATTTGCAGACGATCTAAAAGTTGTCAGGATTATTAGAGGAAAACATGATCAGGATGTTTTTCAATCAGATCTGGACAAGCTAGTTGAGTGGTCTGAAGCATGGCAGATGAAATTCAATTTGAGTAAATGTAAGATTATGCACGCTGGACGGGTTAGCAGTAAACATAGGTATGAAATGGGTGGGCAGAAAATGGAGCAGATTGAAAAGGAAAGAGATTTAGGTGTCGTGGTAAACAATAGACTATCAGCGTCAGACCAGGTTGTAGAAGCTAGGAAAAAGGCACTTAGAATGCTAGGGGCCATTAACAGAAATGTTTCCTACAAGAGTGAAAAGGTAATAACAAAACTGTATTGTGCATACGTTAGACCACATTTGGAGTATTGTGTACAAGCCTGGTCTCCAACATATGAGAAAGATTGCTGGTTGTTAGAAAGAGTTCAAAAAAGGGCAACAAAAATGGTTAATTGTCTTGGTAGTTTACCTTAAAGACATTAAAGACATAAAAGAAAAGTGCAACAAAGAGCCTCTTGGGCCCATCCGAGGTTGCACCTCACCCCACCCCCACCCCCCCCCCCCCTCCACCAGTCTCACCCCTTCAAATCACCTTACTCTACCTGCATAAAAGAAGGCTAATCCCACGAGTATTTATGAACTAATCCCTTCTCTGTAAAGTATTTATCTAATCTAATTTTGAAGGAAGCAAGTGTCACTGCATCAGCGACATCCCCTGGTAGCATATTCCAATGTCCTACAACCCTTCTACTGAAAAATGACTGTCGTAGCCTAGTCCTACTTTGTTTCATAATGAGTTTATGCTGATGACCTCTACCTCGATTTTCCCTATTGAACTCAAACATACCCTTTAAATATCCAGAATGCTGACTATTTACAAATTTGAAGACTTCAATTAGATCTCCTCTTAGCCTTCTATATCTAAGTGAAAACATACCCAATTTCTTTAATCTATCTTCATAAGGTAAACTACCAAGACAATTAACCATTTTTGTTGCCCTTTTTTGAACTCTTTCTAACAACCATTTTACTTTCAGGGCCGCCAGTGTGGGATTCATGTCACACCGGTTCTAGTTGTGCCGGCCTCTGAGTGTGACATCTCCCGGCCTTGTACCGGTGGCCGCTGCGTCTCCGGCCGGTGTGTGACCTGCACACATGACTCGCACTGCGGCCCTGGCCTCGTCTGCGCATCCCACCAGTGCGTGCCGTGTGCGGAGGACGACCACTGCGCCGGCGCGTCAGTCTGCGAGCGCCACCGATGCATGCAGTGTCGAGCGGACGGCGACTGTCCGCACGGCCACGGCTGCTGGCAGCACCAGTGTAAGTCAAAGGCCGGTGGCGATGAGTGCCGTAGCAGTGCCGAATGCGGCTCAAATCGGTTCTGTCGGCGCGGCGTCTGCGAGCCGCTGCTTGGCGCCGGTCAGCCGTCCGGTGCTGACAGCGTCTGCGGCTCGGGCCGCTGCCTGCACGGCGTCTGCGCCGAGTGCTCGCCGCTCTGGCCATGTCCGCACAGCCAGTTGTGCTTCGAGGGTCGCTGTCAGGCGCCGGCTGACACAGGAGCCTCGTGCTGGTTCAGCTCACAGTGCAAGTCACGCATCTGCACCCACAGCTACTGCGCAGAGTGCGCAGACAATGATGACTGTACAATGGACAAGTTCTGCAAGAACAGCCGCTGCGAGAAGCGACTGCCAACTCTCAGTAAATGTTCCTTGCCCAGCGAGTGCTCGTCCAATATATGCAGCAATGGTATCTGCGTGGACTGTCAAACCTCTGAAGACTGTCCAGAGCATCACTATTGTAAATACTATAGCTGCCAAGCCAAGGGACTGTACAGCGAAAGCTGCCGTTCCGATTACCATTGCCTATCCGGAAAATGCAGCAAGCTTAACTCTTGTGTTCTCTGTAAGGGTCGCAGAGACTGTAACAGTGGAGAGTTTTGTACTTCGAAGGGCATGTGCAAAACACGGGGTAACATTCACGACAACTGCTACACCAACGAAGAATGTGTGAGTGGTATTTGTGGTAGAAGTGGTTTCTGTGTGCAATGTCGAGTGAACAGTGAGTGCACAGGATTGCAGCGGTGCGATGAAGGCGTATGCCGACCCCGCCAGACCCTGGGACAGTGGTGTGGACGTGACTCCGACTGTGCTTCGGCCATGTGCCGCAAAGACACGTGCGTCGAGTGCGACGGAGAAGGCAGCTGTGGTAGTGGCAGGTACTGCTCTAACGCTGGACGCTGTGAGACGAAGAGGGAACTCGGCATTGAATGTGCTCTTGATCTCCAATGCACCTCGGGTCAATGCGAGCATGGCATGAGGGAGTGCGTGCAATGCACCAAGGGCACACACTGCGGGAACGGCAGGTTTTGCATCGACTTTAAATGCCTAGACAAGATCCCCACTGGTCACTGCTGTCAGACAACTGGCACCTGTGAAGCCGGAGCCTATTGTGAAACGATGCCGTCGCCTAAACCAGCCGCGGCATGCGCCGCCAAGTGGCAAAAAGGTGTATGCACAGCTAACATTCCTGAAGGACACTGCTGTAAGACGGATGAATCCTGCGTCACCGCAAGCTGCCCCACCAGAGGCCGCACTAAACGGACTATTTTAATCCGCACTAAGCGGAGACGCGACACCGAGCTGCGAGATGCGAGACGCGATACCGAGTTGCGAGATGCGAGACGCGATACCGAGCTGCGAGATGCGAGACGCGACACCGAGCTGCGAAATGCAGGTGTCGAGGACAGGCGTGGAGCAAGAAATAGTGAACCACCGTGTCCAACGGAACAAGGCTTTATTGGAATATGTACTGCCATATTAATGTATGGATAGTCATATGCTCCAGGTCAGAGAATCCGAGCTCGACCCGTTCATTGGTTGAATGGAAGCCGCTATCGCTAGCCTTAAAGGGAAATAATGACCTTTTCCCACAAAAATGGAGTTAGCACTCGAAATCGCCAGACGAGACGAAAATATATTGTAAATTCATCACATTTTGCATGAAAACTTTCCTACCGAAAGATATTTCAAGTTATAGTTGATAAGCGTTCCACACTTTTAACGACCGGTACTTGCAAGTACTTTTGGTCCTCATCAAACTACGGGCTTTTCCCGTATTGCTTTTTTATGCAATGGAGTGGAAAATATATTGTGCGTTCTGCTTGTTGTGATCATATGCCCGGTGATCCTCTAAAACTAACAGCGCTAGGAAAAAGTGGCAATAAAATCCGAAGCTCATCGATGCACATCAACGGCGGCATAGTTAGTGGTTGCGACCCTCAATTTTTGAAAATCGCATCATTTGTTTTCAACATTAGGAGTTTTATGTAATTTGTATGTGGCTGTATATAACATTATGCTTTATATTATCATGAAAAATAATATTTTCCCCCAAAAAAACTAATAAACAATAACACAAAACTGGCAATTAAATCGGAAGCTCATCGATGCACATCGACGGCGACCTATTTAGCGTCGGCGATTTGTTTACAAAGTCATTGTCATGCTTCTCGGCGCACTTAACCATTTGTGGCGAGTTGTTCCTGATTATATGCTGAGAATCGTCAAAGGCTATCACCCATATTCCCGTTTAGTATACCCAAGTTCCGTAGCAAGCTTCGTTAATGACGTCACTGGTGCCATTCTTGTATAGCATTGCAAAATCTATCTGATTTTGAGTTGAAAGCTAATTAAAAACTTATTCAAAGTATTTTTTTTTAAAGTTTGAATTTTCTTGTTAATAATTATTAAAGGTATTTTATCACTGTATTTCATAGTAGTTGACACTTCAGAAACTTATGACGTAATAATATTGTATCCAATATGCATTTCCCTCGCCTTTTACTACTGTGGCGCAGTGCCGAGTGCTTTGCGAATACTTGCTTGCCTGGGGTTCAAATAATTCCGCCTTTATTTCATTCGAGTTGGCATAGTTTGCATGTTGTTGTTATGCATGACTTATACTGATAGTCAGTCATGAATCACGGATGCTTCACGGATTGCTTCACAGATCAGTTTGATCGGAAACGTCACAGAGCCTCCAAAAATGCCGCACTCAATGTAAACAATGGAAGGGAAGGACGAATTTGTCAATGACCTTCATGGAGTACCCAAGGTACTTGTTTTGTATTTTTTCTCTCCAAACTTACAACTTCGAATTTGGGAATAATTTTATTTAATTCTTAAATTTGAATAAAATAATTTTAAAACAATAACGGTAGTCTAAGAAATTGTTGCTAACAAAATCAAAAGGTCATTATTTCCCTTTAATCCCTTTAATTTTCCCTTTAATGCAAGCACTTGGGTGTCCCAAAAAAAAAACTTTTTTTTTTGTCGGTGCAAGCTTGCCAATTGACACGGCGTTCTTCTTTAGGCCAATAACAAGTATGCCAAATTTAATTTCGATCCTTTGAGTTTTGGTCCCTCCGTAAGTTGTTGACCCCTACCCAAAAGGTCAAAATCAAAGTCGTCATACGGACCTCCGCGTGTGCTCATTTGAAAGCTCTTTTCGAGTAGAGTAAACTTTAATTCAGTCGAAATGCTCTAAATTCAAGTTTTCGTTATATGAGACATCAACAGAGTCCAAAACCAAGCCTTCAATAGAGCCCTACTAGTGCTAACTCGTCCGCTCCGCTGGGCGATTAGCTGGCATCTCCGGGATGGAGGTATCCAGGGGCGCAGCCAGACCTTCGGCAAGAGAGGGGCACGGCATCCCCAGAGGGCCCCCTCGGCCAAAGGCCCCCCCCCCCCAAAAAAAAACGCGAAATGGTATTTCCTCGGATTTAGGCCTCCATATTTTGCAGGGGTCCTAAATTATCGCAAAAAAACGTCTGACAGACCCATGTTGAACAGACCCCATGCGTAGATTTACTGATAAGTACGTAGTCTGATACAAAATAATGTACGGCAACTGACTCCCTTTGGCACCAAGTGAAGTATTAACACGCGCACCGACGTGGGGTGCTTTCGCACCGACGCGCACCGACGTGACGTGGTTGATTTCCGCCCCCCCCCCTCAGGTTTTTCAAAGATAACGAAACCCCGGCGGCGCTGCGCGCCGCCGGGTTTTGGCACACCTGTTAGGTCATCAATTGCGCACACTTTGAAAAAAATAGCCTCGGGTCATCTCAGGTCAGGTCACCAGACCAGGTCAAGTGACCCCACCTCCAAAAATGTTTGAAGTTGTGCCAAAGCCAGAGTTTTTCACCGATCAGTTTGAAACTTACAGAATGGCATGAAGGCATAAGTACTCACAATTCGTTTATCTTGGAATTTTGATATCGGTGGCTTAAGGTCGGGTCAATTTCGTAACCTCCACATAATAAGTCAATGGGGAAATATACAAATGCTTCCTATTTCAAGGATATGCATGATATTAGTCAAATTACTTCTGGATCATGTTAATATAGGATATTCTTGATGATCCAACTGTAATTTTTGATCAGTGACCCCTATTGGGTCATTTGAGGTCATTGGAGGTCACCATCACTTTTTTGTCAATAACTCCCGACATAATGCAGATAGAGAAGTAAAACAGAGATCAACGTGTTTGTCTCGTCGAGATACGTCTTCCCATATGCAACCTGCCCTATTTGGGTCACCACTTGACCTTGACCTGAGGTCAAATTGTTAAGTTGACTTAACAAGGTCACCATGTATATCATTCGAAGTGCCTTGACAAGCTGAACACAATGGCGTAAACAGTGTTCCGTTATCTTTATTAAGGAAAACATAATAGCAAAAACGATTTAGAAGAAAATAACTTTTTTTTTTCTTTTTGACCTCTGGAGCCTCAAATATTGACTTAAGATGAAATTTGAGGGCACCTTAGCGATTGCAAATGTAACTGTCTAGCGTTTACTTTTTCCGTTTGTTTCTAACTAGCATCGTTTCTGAGATATATGGGAATGTCTGGAGCGATGTCCTAAAACAGGAAAAACTGGAAAATTTGACCTTTGATGACCTCTCGTGACCTCAATTTTGACCTGACCTAAAATAACACTGAAATACTTTCGATAGAACATGTATCAAGCTATCAAATGCCTTTTTCTGCTTATCGCTACGTTGCGTAGTTTTCGATATCTCAGGGGGGGGGGGGGGGGGGCGAAAATCAACCCCCCTGCAGTTCGTGTTCGGCGCAAAGCCCCTGCAGTGCGCGGGTTAAGTGACCCCACCTCCAAGCAAGTTTTTGAAAGTCGTGCCAAAGCCACAGTGATTGACCGAGCGGTTTCAAACTCACAGGACGTAATAAGGTCATACGTACCTACAATTAGTTTAGCTTGTATTTCTAATATCGGTGACCTAAGGTCAGATCCATGGGCGCAGACAGGCCTTCGTCAAGGAGGGTAGGCACAGCATTCCGAGGGGCCCCCCGATCAAAACCACAACCCCTAAAAAAAAAATGGCGCGAAATGGTATATCCTCGGATTTGGGCCACTATATTTTGCCGGGCCCCTAATAGTCGCAACAAAAAACGTCGGATAGGCCCATGTCGAACAGAACCTATGCGTAGATTGACTGATAAGTTCTTGTCTGATAAAACAACATGCGACAACTGATCCCTGTTGGCACCATGATGTGAAGTATTAACACGCGCACCGACTTGGGGGCGGATATCCGTCCCCTGAGGTTTTCGTAAATATTACAAAACGTCGACACGCAGCGCCGCCAAACTTGGCGTAACTCTTTGGGGAACACTCACCCAAATTGTGTGCAATTTTTTATCTCGAGTCATCTCAGGTCAGGTCAACAAGTTGCACGTTAAGTGATCCCACCTCCAAGCAAGTTTTGAAAGTTTGTGGTCGTGCCAAAGTGATCGACCGAGCGGTTTGAAACTCACAGGATTCATTTAGGCCATAACCCATAAGTACCTACAATTCGTATATCTCGAATTTGTAATATCGGTGACCGAAGGTCAATTCGATTTGATAAACTTCCATTAGAAGTAAATGGAGCAAATGAAAACACAATGGTGAATGAGAAACACAATGGTGAACACTGTAAGTATCACTATCATGCGTATATCAAAAGTGATTTCCTTAAAAACAATTCCGCTATTGTGAGAATGTTTCACGTTCGATGGCCTTCCCTAAGCTAACTATTGACCCGAGATCAAATCTGATGAAGCCTGAGTGACAACAAATTAAATTATCTTTCGCACTGGCAGATCCAGCCTTTCTCCGCAGGGGGCATCTTTTTGTGGCCAAAAAGTACCCCCATTTTCCCCGCATATTTGGGCCGGTCGCCTTACTTTGGTATTCGAGCTAAGAAATGCACTTTTCAAATTCACAACAAACAAAACAAAACAAAAATCTCCGATTTTTTCTCTCTCCTATTTTGGACGATCAAAAACACAAAATTTCGAATATTCGAGATGGCTATTTTGAAAAGAATGTCATTTATTTTCTTTTGACGTTTCTATTTGCAATTTGCTTAAAATCTCTATTTTCTACGATTGTTCAAACATTTATCGTTTTTCCGCCAAAAATGGCATGACATGGCGTCATTAAAACGCCATTATTTCCCACAATACTGCATCAATTTAATTGGACTTTAGGTGAGAAGGCGTAGCATTGATGCAGCATAAGGTACTGCAAGTTTGACGTTAACATCTATCATAGTTTTGAAATTATTGAGAAAATCCGGGAGGGGGGCTGATTCTGCCACCCCCCAGCGGGGTGCGGGTTAAGTGTCACCGGGGCTGCTTGAATTACATCAGGTGCGCTGTTTTGTCTATCATTGAAAGAAAGGGATACATACAAACTTCAAATTCAATCACTCGAGAGAAGAAGAAAAAAACTTCCGTTTTCATGAAGTTTTCTCCTAACATCATTGTTTTTCACGTTCAGTGCAGGGAACGCGCGGTGGGGCATACTTGTATTGAATGCCCCTCTCAGATTCCTGTGGGGGGGGGGGGGGGGGGAATTGTCGCTGATGCCCCCTGGACCCACCAGTGCCAGCAATTATCGCCAAGGAGAGCCTCTGCCAGACAATTACCTAATGGAATTCATTTTCCCATTTTCGAAATTTGTATAAGCTATTGCGAAAGTCGTGTCATGCCGCGAAGCGGCGCGAAATTTTCCGGTTTTTGACTGTGGATAGCTGGATTTTGACTGCTGCAAAGACGATTTTACGATAAATTGGGAACGCGCGGGGGGGGGGCATACTTCTATTGAATGCCCCCTCCCATATTCCTGCGGGGGGGGGGGGGGGGGGGGGGACGCATGCCCCTGATGTCCACCCCCCGCCCTGGATCCGCCAGTAATCTTTCGGACGTTTTTTTCTTTCTCGCGCGTCGCTACCTCTTTTTGTTCTCGAGATATAGACGGGGTTTGGTAAGGACACCCATTTATGGCCTAAATTTTACCTTTGGTGACCTCTGGTGACCTCAATGACCTGACCTAAAATAATGACTTAGTCTTTCATTGGACCTTGTTTGTTTCGAGCTATCTAACTTGTTTCTGTTTGTCGCTATATGTTGCACGACTTTTGAAATCTTGTAGGGTTGGGTATCCACCCCCCGTCGGTTCGAACCTGATGCGAACCCCGTTTGTGCGTGGGTTAACCATTTTAGATGCACGCGCAAGGCACCTTGAAGGTCCCAGCAGCAACACAATCAATAAGAGGCAACACGGAACGTCTGGCCCTCAACATTTTACGTGTCCCGATTGCTCACGTTTGTGACATATTACATTGGAAAACACATAAATTCGAGGTAATTCACAGTCACTAATGTGTAGACTATGGAGTGTGGAGGAGCTTTACGCGAAACGATCCGTCGTAAATTTGGAAAGACAACTTCAGAAAATAGCAACGTATAAAACTTCCGTTGAAAATGTTAGCGTTCACGATTTTTCACGAGGGATTTTCAAGTAGCTTGTCTTAGTTTATGGCCACTGGCAGATCCAGCAGGGGAGGGGGGGGGGGGGGGTGAGGGCAGCAAGCTGACATGCCCCAAACCGCCCAAATTCGCCCAAAATTTGAATTTTTATGATTTAAAAAGATAAATTAAACCCGCGCCCCGCTGGGGTATTCGGTCGAACACGCGGGGGGGGGGGGAAGATTCTGCCCCCTCGTTATATTCCAAACCAATAACCGCAGCGAGACGCGCAAGGCCGTAATCGAAAGCTCTCAATGAGCCGCATCTAACGCTCACGAGACATTTTCAAAATAAGGTCACATCTCAGGACACGGCCAGGTCAAAAGTCAAAATTAAGGTATTTTAGTTTTTGGTCCATACTTTCCATCCAAAGCCTTAGATTGAGACTATTATCGCACAAAGTACTCTCAAAGATATAATGCATCTCCCGCATTAGGAAAAAGTGAAAGTGTAAGCAAAGGTCAAGATCAGGTCACCAAAGGTCACTTTTTGCAAGAGGTCTAAGAAGGATATTTTACACGTAGAATTTGATAGTAGCAGCCATTTTCACAACCTGACACCATATATGGTCAAGGTCAGGTCATATAAGGTCAAAATTTGGAATTGATTCATCTAAATAAAAAAGGCATGTCTCTAGACCAGTTTTGTCTCAGAAAAACAGTGGTGACATTTATGTGTCTGTATCTGGTCAATAAAAGGCAAAAAAACGTAACTTAAAAAAATGACGGCATGAGTTATTGTATTGTATTGTATTGTATAATAACGAACAATCCACACGAATGTGGTTTTTACAGTTCTGAGTCAAAAATGGATACACATGGGATAAGACATGATATAGTAAAACATGCGCACATATATACACATACGTCCACACCGAAATCGAAATAAAATCAGACATTTGCTGGCAGGAGTCGGCGCTTCAGCTGTCTTTTAAATTTTCTGACAGACATATCGCTGAACTCGCGTGGCAGCTCGTTCATGCCAAGCGCCGCGCGGTAGGCGAAGCGCCTCTCGCCAGTCTCCGCCCTAACCCGCGGTAGGAATAGGAGCCGGTCCTGCCTAGTGGGCCGCGAGTGGGCAGGCCTGTCACAGTGGGTGACGAATATCTCGGCGAGACTCTCCGGCTCAGCGGTGCGGCGGACTTTGTGGAAAAGGCAGAGGGGTTGGTAGAGGACGAGGTTGGGAGCATTCAGCCACCCCAGCGCGTCACGCACACCAGAAACGCGGTCGTGCTTGCGTTTTCCGGAAACGACTCGGGCAGCGAAGTTGATGAGCTTCTGAATGCGGTGAAGGTTTTTGGCGGAGCCGCTGCCGTACACGACCAGGCAGTAACGGATGTGTGAGACCACGAGGGAGGTGACGATTTCGGGGATGATTTCTGGAGGGAGGAAATGGCGGATGTGGGATAGGCTGATTAGGATTCCGCAGCACTTGCGAGAGAGGGCGGACACATGAGCGTCCCAGGTGAGGTTTGTATGAAAGACGACGCCAAAGTTGCGTGCCTCGGAACGGGGGGCCAAAGAAGTATCGCGAAATTTGATGGTGAATTGAGGAAGGGAGCGCAAATTTTGTCTTGTGCCGATGGTAAGGAGTTCGAACTTCGTTACGTTAACTTTAAGACCATTGCAAAGAAAGTAATCTCCGAGAGCAGAGAGAGCCAACTCCATGCGAGCGATAAGCGCAGGCAAGCAAGATTTTGGTTCCGAAATCATGACCTGAGTATCATCGGCGTATTGCACCACAAGCGCATCAGCCGCATGAAGACTCAGGTCATTTGCAAACGCGCAGAAAAGAATGGGGCCGAGAGATGAGCCCTGAAAGACTCCTTGCTGTATGGAACGCGGTGCGGAAATCTTAACCTTGCCATCAGAGCCAGTGAAGCTAACACTGTGTGTGACCGTGCAAGTAATTTTGGAACCATGAAGTATCTATATTGAGGGTCTGAAGTTTTTCTAGAAGTTTACCGTGGTGAATAACGTCAAAGCATTTGCTAAGGTCAATTAAGCAAAGAAGCGAGATTTTGCCTGAGTCCATGGCCGAAAGCATATGGTCACTGATACAAGTGAGCGCCGTCTCTGTTGAGTGTCGCGGGCGGAAACCGTGCTGGGTAGGAGCAAGAAGATGGTTGGATGAAAGGTAATAGTAGAGCTGGCGTTGGACTGCTCGCTCTGCTATCTTGGCGATAACCGGAAGTATTGAAATGGGACGAAAGTTGGATGGATTTGAAGGGTCGCCGGTTTTATGGATGGGGTACACCAGGGAGTGTTTCCAGGAGGATGGTGCGTCGTTGGTCGTGATGCAGGAGTTGACGAGGAAAAGAAGGACGTGACCTATGGAGTTAAAGGCGAGCTTCAGGAGGCGGATGCGAAGTCCGTCAGCACCGCGAGCCGGGGAGTTTCGCATACTAGAAATAATTCGGTGAAGGGCACTGAGACTAACAGGATGCAGCGAGAACGAACACGCACCCACTCTCGGCAAGCGAGTGGGGAGCGAAGGGGGCGGGCCCTGTGCCCCCAGCTCAGCAGCTACGCTAGGACCGACATTGACAAAGAATTCGTTCATGTCATCCGCTGAGGTAGCTGGCAGCACCTGAGCGCTGAACCGCTTGCTGCCCACCAAGTCCCGGGCAGACTTCCAGAAGCTGGCTCTACCCTGTTCCAAAATGCGGGCGCCAAGGTACCGCCGCCGGTCGGCTCTGAATGCAGCTCGTGCAAGACGATTTGCTGTGCGGTACTGCTCTGAGCCATGACCTGACACTCTCAGTGCCTGTGCTCGCTGCAAAATCAGAAGCCGGGTACTGTCGGATATCTGTGGGGCGGTCGGATTTCGCACGGTTATTGATTTCACTGGTGCATAGTGCGAGACAACAGGATTTATACCCTCGAGAAAGGCGGACCAAGCATCGAAGACACTGGCGGCGGAAAACACGGACGACCAGTCAGTGGACAGGAGCGCAGTTTCATAACCTAAGAGATCAAACTTTCTAAAAGAACGACACATAATAACACTGGACTTAAAACGCGGTCGAGGCACACATAGAACAGAACGAACAAAGCGATGAGGACTAAAATGACAGAAACGGGTGCCCGAGTGGCCAAAGGCACGGTTTGAGATAAGCACATCAAGTAGTGAGCCCGATGTAAAAGTCGCAGATTGAATAGCCTGGTTCAATGAGTACTTAGTAATTAACTCCTGTAAACACCTTTTAGACGGGGCGGAGTCCGAGAGCAGGACACAGTTGAGGTCGCCGGCGAGAACAATCGGACAATCTGGGTGCTGCGTCACCACGTGCTGGTATTGTGACTCCAAACAATCGAAGTCGGCCTGAAGGGCGGCTGCAGTGTGGCGCGGAGGTCGGTACAAAGATGCAACTATGACACGGTTATTGTCCCATTTAAACAGACTCCAAAGCGCTTCGAGTTTTGACTCATCACTGGCCCGCTCCGGGACTTTCATGGACTTGTGCTAAAATCTCTCACGATACAAAACAGCAACACCGCCGTATCCTCGAGGGGCCCAAGGTCGATCACAGCGCTTGATAACGTAGCCAGAGAAGGCAAGTACCCTATTAGGTGTACATGGTTTAAGCCAGGTTTCAGACAAGACGACAAAATCGTAAGAGAAGCGATCTATATCGTCACAAAGTTCAGCAGCTTTCGGCTTGAGCGACTGGATGTTTAGGGCGCACAGCTTAAGCTCTCGGGGACCGGCGGCTCCAGTCCATCCCCCACGGTGACGCCTGGGGCCGCGCTTACGCACGTAAGAGCGTCTCCCGCGGTGGGCCGGCTGGTCTCGCCGCGTCCGAGGTGCGGTGCTGTCCACCCGGTCCGGCGCAGTCTCCGGCACGTAGGCAGAGGCGTCCGTCCCGCCAACCGCAGCGACCTGGGACCGGGACGGCCGAGCACGGCGAGGGTCACAGTCAGCTGATCCCGGGCGCTGGGAACCCCGCGCTGGCGGTGGCCGCACGGCGCGGCCCGACCGGTCAAGGTCACAGTCAGAGTCAGCTGATCCCGAGCGCTGGAAAGCTCTCACCAGCGGCGGCCGCCCCACGCGGCCCTCTTGGTCAAGGTCAGTCTCCGGGAAGGTCGGGCCGTCAGGGGGCCGCGGCGATTGGCCGCGAGAGCCTCGAACGAGCGTGGCGTCACGGTCGGCGGGCAGGGAATCCCGCGCCGGAGGGCGCTCGGTGCAGTCGGATCGGTCAAGGTCAGGTTCCAGGTAGAGCACAGCGCCGGTGAGCCGTGGTTGGCACCGGGCGGCCTGGGTACCGGGTGGCCGAGCCAGGCTCAACGTGACGTCACAATCGGCCGCTCCCGCACAGCCGGAGATCCGAGGCCGAGTTGCCGGACGAGACAAAACTCCTCTGCAGAGACACTCATCCGGCAGATACTGATGCGCCGGGCGGATGGCAGCAGTTTAACACTTAGTCCACAGGCTTGGAGCTGGACAGGCCACGATGATCAGCAGCCGGGCTATGGTGAGAAGAGTCACATACCGAAAGATGTCTCGGTGCATGATGAGCGTCCGTCGGTACCATCAATGTCACAATCAGATATATCACATCAACGATCACTTTCCAGCCCTAAGACTCTCATAATCACTCACACAACAGTCACACTCACTCGTTCGCACACTCGGAAGAGGCACAGGGGGTAAAAGGGCGGGAGAGCCGCACGAGGGCGGCGCGTCCGCTCACGGAGACGCGCGCGGCCGGACTGAGTTGCTTATAGTTACTATAAGCAACTCAGTCTATAGACGCGCGCGGCCGGACTGAGTTACTTATACTTACGGAGCCATAAGCCAATTAAGATATTGCTTTGAAATTCGGTTTGGGTATCGTCCATACCTGGTTCACTCAGATATATTCCGTTTTTAATATCTTCAAGAAGAAGAAAAAATGTGAAAAGTTTTCTGGAAAAATGCTATATTTCTATTTTTAGGAGTCAAAAACCCAAACTTTCGCAAATCTGTGATCGTAGCTTTGAAGAGAATGCCATTTCCTTTCTTTTGACGTTTTCCATTTGCAATCTGCTTCAAAACTCGATTTTCTACGGTTTGTCAAACATTTATTGTTTTTCGACCAAAAATGGCGTGACATGACGTCATTAAAACGTTATGATCTCCCAAAGCACTACATCAATTTCATTGAACTTTTGTGAAAAGACGTAGAATTAATGCAGCATAAGGTACTGTAAGTTTTACGTCGATACCTATCATAGGGGTTGGGCTGAGGGGCCGAGGCCTTCTCGCATTGGGCCGAGGGGCCCTTCGGGCCCCTCGACCCAATGGGGGGGGGGGGGCACGTGCCCCCTATGCCCCCCCCTGGCTGCACCCCTGGAGGTGTCCGCACCAATTCAGCACGTTCATTAACTGGACTGGAACTGGAACTGCATAGGACATAAATACCTATTACCCGTCAAGGGATCACCGCCCCACCAACTCCGGTGCGTCGGTGACTTATCCCATCTCCCAAATCTAGATTACTATTTGATAAGCGTATGTCTGTCTGTCTGCCTATCTGTCTGTCTATCTGTCTGCCTATCTGTCTGTCTATCCGGCACCGCTCAGTTGATTCAGTTTAAAAGTCCCAGTTAATTCACGTGCTGAATTGGTGCGGATACCTCCATTCCGGAGATGCCTATGCAATATGCATTGGACATATGTGGGAGATGGGATAAGTCACCGACGCACCGGAGTTGGTGGGGCGGTGATCCCTTGACGGGTACTAGGTAATTATGTCCTATGCAGTTCCAGTTCCAGTCCAGTTAAAGGGACATTGCCACCTTTCTGAAAGTTGTCAAATATACGCCGGTTGTACCCGAAAATAGGAAGTAAGTGCTGCTGAAAACGATGGTGATATGTTTTTCTCGTAAACGACACTTAACTTGATAAAAATTAAGTTGTTTAAATTTGGGATGATGACGTCATATTGAGCTCTAGAGAGCTATATAGAAATCCTTTACGGTGCCAAAATATGGCACATTTTTCTAGACAATTCTGGCGCTTTGAATACAAAACCAACCATTGAACGTATGCTTCTTCGTACACCACCGTCAAACTAGGAGCAGATTTATTCCAAATGTAGTTTGATATTTGAGGCATCTCGATTTCGCTGAAAATTGATACACTGACCATATCCGATACGCTGATCACGAATCCAATGTTTTTGATCTGGGATTGTTTCGTACCTTACGAAATACGGACGGTCATACATACATACGAACAGGGACGTCGGAACTTTGTTCAAGTGGGGGGGGGGGGGGGGCGGAGGCATTCTGAAGTCGATTCTTTCCATGCAACGCCCATAGGCGTAATGGTAAAATCAAAAATGTTGGGGGGGGGGGGGGGGGGGGGGGGGGGCTGCCCCTCCCCCTGTTCCTACGCCTATGCATACGTAGGTCCGCCGGGTATCTCGATTTCGCTGAAAATTGTTCCACAAACCATATCCGATGCGCTGATCACGAATCCAATGTTTTTGGTCTTGGATTTTCGTATCTTACGAAATACGGACGGTCATACATACGAAGGTCCGCCGTGTATCTCGATTTCGCTGAAAATTTGTGTACAGAGTACAGACCATACAGCATACTTAGGACACTGATCACGAAATCTTCCGTTTGATATTCCGATTTATATTCTTGATGATTTTATTTCGCAGACAGTAAATGCTTGACAGTAACAGTAAGTGTAATGCTTTCTACATTTATTTTCGAATCGCAGTGCAGGGAACAGTTAACAGTATCATACACGACATTGTGCCCACCCTTGACTAGCCAGATGCAACAACCTGATCAACTATTATCAAACCGAAATGTGCTTCCTTCACGAATAATGCGACAAAATGCATCCTTTGGTTACCAAAACCACACGACAGTGTCCCTATTCAGCCTTTACCGAGCAAAATAAAAAAGGTACCGTACAACACAGCCATCCAGATGATTTAAATGAGAACGATCTGCTTCAGGCAAAAACGCAGGTGAAGGGAAGGGAAATAGGCCGGCCGGAAGCGGGCGGCCACCTTGCTGCGCTCGGTCAGCTGGCCAGCCCTGCCTGCCTCCTTCGAGGGACGCTTGGCCGCTGAGCTCGGCTCCGACTCGGACTGGGGCAGACGCTTCTTTACCGCCTGTGGGTAGAGAGGGGCGGTCAACTCAAGGGGGGGGGGGAGCTCAGGTCATGGCACGACCACACCAACATACAGTACAACAACCAGCGTACAACAACCAGGGTCAGACACAGCAGCAGGTCACATGGGATCAGACACAGCGGCAGGTCACACGGGTCAGACACAGCAGCAGGTCACACAGGTCAGACACAGCAGCAGGTCACATGGGTCAGACACAACAGCAGGTCACACAGGTCAGACACAGCGGCAGGTCACACAGGTCAGACACAGTGGCAGGTCACATGGGGTCAGACACAGCAGCAGGTCACACAGGGTCAGACACAGTGGCAGGTCACACGGGGTCAGACACAGTGGCAGGTCACACAGGGTCAGACACAGTGACAGGTCACATGGGGTCAGACACAGTGACAGGTCACACAGGGTCAGACACAGTGGCAGGTCACATGGGGTCAGACACAGTGGCAGGTCACACAGGGTCAGACACAGTGGCAGGTCACATGGGGTAAGACACAGGGTAAAACACTTTCTGTCAGTGCACCATCTTATGTACAGTATGACGTCACAGCATCATATGGCAACATCAGAAAAACAGAGGCATTGTGCACCAGGGCAGCATTTCCATATTTCTTCTGACGAAGCCGTTATTATTATAAATAGGTTAGATTAGGTTAGGTTGCATTAATACATCGAACAACTTATTTACGCTTTAGGGTTAGGTTTTGTCTACAAGATGGTCTGGGGGTCTGGGGTACAACAGCTCCCAGTAGGGCTGCAGCGCAGTGAGCGGATTGTTCTAAACGTTGGTCCCTGTAACTGTAATTGCTGTAAAGGTTAGGTCAGGTTTGATTATGTTATTATAATTGCTTCCTGACACACCCTGGTTAGGTTTAATGCCTTTGTCAGAAGAAATATGGAATTTTTGCTGTGGTGCACATTGCAGCTGCTTTTCTGATGTTACCATATGCTGCCATACTGGGAAGACAGGGAAGAGATTCAGCATTTAGTGGTTGGGGACTCAAGGGTAAGGCCCTTAAGGCGAACATTCTGTGGGAAGAGGGACAGATGTATAGTCAAACCGGGGGCAAGAGTAGTTGATATGGGCCCTGTCATTGAGGCAGAACTTGGTAGGAGTAGCCCGGAGACAGTTATAATACAGGTGGGGGTGAACAACATAGGACCTAGGCAGAGTGTGAGAATAGTAGCGGAGTACCGGAGCCTGCTGCAGAGGTTGAAGGAGTCCAGGAAACCAGTCATTGTGACTGGCATCCTCCCTCGCTGTGGAGCCAGTGAGGAGTGGTACTCGAGAGCTCTGTCTGTGAACAGCTCAGTTCAGAACTTATGTTCAGCTATGGGGCTTAGTTATGTAGACTTATGGGATCAGTTCTATGAGTGGCATAGGTACTATATGAAGGATGGGCTTCACTTATCCGATGAGGGGGCAAGGGCTTTGGGAGATGCCTACAGAAGTGTCATTCAGGGAAACTAGGTAGGAGGGGGGTTCAGGGACGCTAGTACTAGGGCATCAGGAAGTAAGCATTGGTAGAAGTTCATGTCAGAATAGGACAGTAGATCATAATTCCCTCAGAATTAGTAGAGTCAGCTCAAAGTATAAGATCACATGTGTGTTGCTGAATGCCCAAAGTATTAGGTCTAAATTTGATGAGTTTGAGTGTTATGTTGCCCTTGAAAAGCCTGATATCATTTGTGTAACCGAGACATGGGTTAGTGAGGGGTATAATAGGGATAGGCTACAGGATTTCGAGTTACAAGGGTATAACATGTTCTCATACTGCAGAGAATCACGGCAGGGAGGCGGAGTGTTTGTATATGTAAATAGCTTGTACTGCACTACTAGAGTTGATGATTCTAGTAAAGTAAAAGAAGTAGAATCAATCTGGCTTGACATTAAAATTGGTACAGGAAACAGAGGAAGGTTGAGGATAGGTGCATTTTACAGACCAGGGAATCTTCCAAGGAACTCCCAAGCTGAAACAGACCAAGATATTTGTGAGGAAATACGTAGGAACTTTCGGGCTCAGTGTCTTATTATGGGAGATTTTAACTTAAGAGGATACGAAAGTATAGCAGAGGAAACAAATGAGTGTAGGTTGTATAGGCAAATCTTTGAAGAGGAGCTTTTCATGCATCAGTTTGTAACAGAGCCAACCAGACATTGCTCCATTCTAGACCTTGTATTCTCAGACAACAGTGATCTAGTTAGTGACATAAGTATTTGTGCAGGTCTAGGAACCAGTGATCACAATATGGTTAAATTCAATATCTCATCAGAAATGAGGCCCAAAGATAACCTTATTATGGTTCCAAACTTCAGCCGGGCTGATTTTGATGGTATTAGAAATGACCTCGCACAGATAAAATGGAACGTTGAGTTGGCAGGTTTAGATGCATGTGAGGCCTGGAATGTTTTCAAAGCTAGATTAAGCCAAATTCAAAATCGGCATATACCCCTCAGGCACAAACGTAACAGAACCAAGGGCAATCCAGTTTGGCTTACCCCAGAAGTAAGGAGTGCTATACAAGCTAAAAGAAGTGCATTTGGCATTTTGAAGGGATCTTCACTAGATATAAATCAGAAGGCCTACCAGAATGCAAGAAATTCAGTTAAGAAAAAGGTCAGAGCAGCTAAAAGGGCAAAGGAACTTGATTTAGCTAGACATTGTAATGCAGATAGTAAGAAGTTCTTCAGTTTTTATAAGTTAAGTACAGTTTCCAAAAATATAGGTCCATTTAAGGTAGATGATGTGTTAGTTAGCAAGGACAGTGAAATGGTTGAAGTGCTTAATGATCAGTTTCAATCTGTCTTTACTATCGAGGACTAGAGTAGTATTGCAGCACTTCAGCCTGAGCCAGAGACAGAGGAGACTATAGGAGAGCTAGGTGGCATAAGTAGTGAACTTGTTCTAGAATATCTAAAGAAAGTAAGGCCTAACAAGGCAGAAGGACCTGATGAAATCCATGCTAGACTTTTAAGAGAATCTGAAAGGGAGTTGTCGGTTCCATTAGCCATAATATTTTCTAAATCACTTGCAGATAGTAAAATTCCACTTGATTGGAAAAGAGCAAATGTTGTTCCTATTCATAAAAAGGGAGATAGAAGTAAAGAGGAAAACTATAGACCAGTTAGTCTGACCTCATTAGTCTGCAAGGTGCTTGAATCAATCATCAAAGATAAGATTGTTGAATTCTTGGAGCAAAATGAACTCATCAAGGATACACAGCATGGCTTTAGGAAGGGCCGTTCTTGTTTAACTAATCTTCTGGAGTTTTTGGATGTTGCAACAGATAGCTTTGATCAGGGTAAACAGCTAGATGTAGCTTTTCTTGATTTCAGTAAAGCATTTGACAAAGTCCCCCATACAAGACTGGGGTTGCAACTTAAAATTCATGGGATCAGGGGCAAGATTCTGGATTGGATAGAAACGTGGCTTTCAGGACGCCAGCAAAGGGTTATATTGAATGGGTGCCAATCACAATGGAAGGAGGTTCTCAGTGGGGTTCCACAGGGCTCAGTCCTGGGCCCATTGCTTTTTATAATATTTGTGAATGCAATTGAGAACAGTATAGACAGCAAAGTCTTGAAATTTGCAGACGATCTAAAAGTTGTCAGGATTATTAGAGGAAAACATGATCAGGATGTTTTTCAATCAGATCTGGACAAGCTAGTTGAGTGGTCTGAAGCATGGCAGATGAAATTCAATTTGAGTAAATGTAAGATTATGCACGCTGGACGGGTTAGCAGTAAACATAGGTATGAAATGGGTGGGCAGAAAATGGAGCAGATTGAAAAGGAAAGAGATTTAGGTGTTGTGGTAAACAATAGACTATCAGCGTCAGACCAGGTTGTAGAAGCTAGGAAAAAGGCACTTAGAATGCTAGGGGCCATTAACAGAAATGTTTCCTACAAGAGTGAAAAGGTAATAACAAAACTGTATTGTGCATACGTTAGACCACATTTGGAGTATTGTGTACAAGCCTGGTCTCCAACATATGAGAAAGATTGCTGGTTGTTAGAAAGAGTTAAAAAAAGGGCAACAAAAATGGTTAATTGTCTTGGTAGTTTACCTTATGAAGATAGATTAAAGAAATTGGGTATGTTTTCACTTAGATATAGAAGGCTAAGAGGAGATCTAATTGAAGTCTTCAAATTTGTAAATAGTCAGCATTCTGGATATTTAAAGGGTATGTTTGAGTTCAATAGGGAAAATCGAGGTAGAGGTCATCAGCATAAACTCATTATGAAACAAAGTAGGACTAGGCTACGACAGTCATTTTTCAGTAGAAGGGTTGTAGGACATTGGAATATGCTACCAGGGGATGTCGCTGATGCAGTGACACTTGCTTCCTTCAAAATTAGATTAGATAAATACTTTACAGAGAAGGGATTAGTTCATAAATACTCGTGGGATTAGCCTTCTTTTATGCAGGTAGAGTAAGGTGATTTGAAGGGGCGAGACTGGTGGAGGGGGGTGGGGGGGGGGGGGGGTGGGTGTGGGTGTGGGTGTGGGTGGGGTGGGGTGCAACCTCGGATGGGCCCAAGAGGCTCTTTGTTGCACTTTTCTTTTATGTCTTTATGTCTTTATGTCTACTGTGAATGGAATTACACGGCGCACTGACAGGTACCTACATGAGTCGAATATTACCTACCTGTATCACTTTTGGTCAAATAATCTTACATTTCCATAATTTATAATTTTGCTCACTGAACAATGAACATCATCACTAGCAAACATATTGATAGAACACCACTGGCGGATACAGTTGCAGTGGAATACCAGTGGGCATAGCCCCTGCCAAATGTGAACAAAATGCAGAAAATTGGCATGTTTCAGCATTTCATATACAATATAAGCAACTTTTATTTGGTGAAATGTGTTTTGAAATCCTCCTCAGGGTAACGTAAAAGTACAATTTCCTCTTTCAATTTTGTAATGTGTCAAAACCTTCTTTTCAATCTTAAAATAATGGCACGTGGCACATTTTCCCACTTATTTTTTTTTAACAAAAGTATCCGTCATAGGCGTCTGATTACCCAAATATTTTTTCTCTTAATGCTAAACAAATTGCCTTTAGTCTGGCTTATGCTCTTGTGATATTTGAAACGATAATCACAGCATAATTAGTGAATACGTTGATAGGAAAATAGGAACCTGTTGGGCCGTTAGCTGTTGGTAAATGAAATATGACGACTCACCTGCATGACGACTCACCTGTACACCGTAGTATAAATGTTTGATTCGCCACACACAACACAGGGTATTCGAGGCATACCTGATTGCTCTTAAATTGAAATTATTGACTTAAAAAGATTCAAACTGGTCAAATGTTGATGGCACGGCGTAACACATCAATCAACAATCAAACATCACGATTCGCGATCATAGAAAATCAAGGTTTCATTCCAAACAAGTACACCCGGCCATAACGAGAGCTGACGTCATCGGTACAAAACTCCATATAAGGGTGGGCCTTACTAAGGCCCAAATTTTTAAATCACAATTTAATTTCTCTTAGACCAGATATCTGTGTTTGTTTGCAATGTTACCCCCCTAAGTTTCGCTCTAAGGCCACTAACTTAGCTATCTCAACTCAAAACTAGTGTTAAGGTGGGAATGTCCCTTTAATTAACGTGCTGAATTGGTGCGTATACTTCCATCCCGGAGATGCCAGCTAATCGTCCAGCGGAGCGGACGGGTGAGCACTATTAGCCGTTTTCACGAAGGATTTTGCGTTTGGGGCAATTGGGGTGTTTGGGGCGATTGGGGCGTTTGGGGTAAATGGTGTATGGCTTGTAAGAATACGGTTTTTCCCAGTGATTTTTAGTATCAATCACAATTTTATGAATTAATGTATAAGTAATTGTAAAAAAGTATAAGTAAGTAATAATTGTAATTGAAAAGAAAAGAGAAAAGAAAGAAAAAGAGAAAAAAAGAGAAAAAAAGAGAAAAAGAAAAGAAAAGAGATATAGGGGGTTTTCACGTGACGTCACAATCAGCTGGCCCAGGCACCGCCGCCATCTTTGGGGACAAGCAAGGGGGTAGAAGCCATTGAAGTGGGCTGAGGAGGTCGGATATATTGGACGATTTTTAGTTCTATATACTATTATTTTATAGAAGATCAATGGGGAAGTTTTGTGCGGTCTATGCTTGCAGCAACAGGTCAAGTCGTGACAAGGATAGGCGTTTTTTTTTAGCATACCAGCCGTGATAAACCATAGTGATGAGAAGACGAAAGCCCTGAGTCGTACGCGGCGAGAGAAATGGTTGGGAGCCATCAAGAGAAAAGATTTAACTGAGGACAAAATTCGCAATTCTTCAGTCTGCAGTGACCACTTCATTGCCGGTGAGTACTGATGACTGATGGAGATACAATATATCATACATAAAGTTAGGGTGAATTGCCCCTAAAGCAGTCAGCCATATCCAGCTTGTTCACAGCAATAATATATAAATTGGACCACTAGCGGATTCAGCCCTTTCCCGCAGGGAGGCATAATTTTTAGCTTAATCTAAATCATAATTCTGGATGCAGTCATGTTTCCGCAATCATGTTAAACGTGCACTGGATTGAACGTGATGCAGCCGACAGAAATGTGGTTTGGCATGCAGAAGCCTTAAATGTATGTGGTTCCCTTTTCAGGAAAATCTGCTGTGCTCTACGACCCCACAAATCCTGACTGGGTCCCATCACTGAAGCTTGGACATTCAGCTGGGAAGGCTTCAACGTCTGGTGTGGAGCGGCACGATAGGACAGTGCGTCGTACCACCAAGAAGCTGCAGCTAGAGGCTGAAACGCAAGGTCGGGCAGGTGAAGCTGCTACTTCAGCTGGGGTATCACCTGTTGAAGCAGAAGGTAGTGATGACAGTGATGATTCCCAAATTGAAACATGCAAAGACGGTTTTAATAATGTGGGTACTGCAACAGATATGAAAGCTGAGGATGTTGTGTGCCTGATTCAGGACAATCAGATGCTTCGGGATGAGCTGTGTTCATTGAAGTCCAAGCACATGCAGTCTTCTTTAGATGAGGAATCATTTAAAAACAACGAAAAGGTGATGTTTTACACTGGCTTGCCAAACTGGAATGTGCTTCGAAGTGTGCTAGAACTAGTGAGCCCAAGCCTGTCTCAGGCAAGTCACTGTTCGCTGACACAGTTTCAGCAACTTCTACTGACACTGATGAAGCTGCGTCTGAATCTGACAGAAAAAGACCTGGCTTATAGGTTTGGTGTTTCTGTCGCAACAGTGTCCAGGACCTTCCTTCAGGGGCTGAATGTTTTATTCTCTAAGCTAAAGCCACTGATAATCTGGCCAGATAGAGATGCCCTCCAAAAAACCATGCCTATGTCCTTCAGAAGGTATTGTCCTCAATCAGTAGTGATCATCGACTGTTTTGAAATATTTGTTGATCGTCCTCTATATCCTTTGGCCAGAGCCCAAACGTATTCTTCATATACGCACCACAACACAGTAAAGTACCTGATAGGCATCACCCCACAAGGTACAGTGTCGTTCATCTCTGATGGCTGGGGTGGCAGGGTCAGTGACAAACACCTGACACAGCACTGTGGTTTCCTGGAGAACTTGGTTCCTGGTGATGTTATCCTTGCAGACAGAGGGTTTGACATTCAGGAGGCAGTGGGACTGTACTGTGCCACTGTAAAAATACCAGCATTCACAAGGGGCAAGAAACAGTTAAGTGGCATCGAAGTGGAGCAAACGAGGCGCATCGCTAATGTCAGGATCCATGTAGAACGTGTCATAGGGCTTATCAAGAATAAATATCTGATCCTGGGTGCCAACCAGCCAATGGACTTCATGCTGGTCCCAGATGCTACTTGCGTCCCAACTATGGACAAAATGGTGACTGTATGTTGTGCACTGATAAACCTGTGTGATTCTGTAGTCCCTACTGACTAGACTAGACCACGACCGAGATGCCGACTGATGTGTTCTCGTTGTGATTCTGTAGTTGCTAGTGCTAATGAATCAGGGGCCTGGATTGGCATGATCAGGTCAATGGTAACACGCTAACATGAAACGTATGTCAAATGGATAGCGGTTCAATACCTTGCGATGTGCTCTCTTGAAGTGTGACCTCGTGCCGCTGGACCGATTATTTGTGTTGTAAAACTCGCCTCGTTGCGTAGTTTATATGATCAAATATACAAATATATCGGACAAACGTGACTTATATTTGAAACCGACTGCTCCCGATATCAGTACATGCGTTTTCGTCTCCGAACATTTACAATACAAACTTCAAACATTGAATGAAAGTTGAGACAGACAGTTGCTAGTTGCTACCTTCCAGTCACTCGGGGATTATAAATGTTGCGTTCTTTCCGGGTCACCGAATAAGGCAGAACCTGCTCACTTAGGTATTCTAAATCTCACTGCTTTACCCTGCACGTACACAGTTATTGAGCCTTCTACATGCTTAGGTGTCGACACTAAGCGAGGTCCTCCCTGGGCCGGCACGGTCGCCGCTACCGCTGTCACCACTGGGCGTGGTCCCGCCGCCGCAGCAGCCTCTGGGCGTGGTCCCGCCGCCGCAGCAGCCACTGGGCGTGGTCCCGCCACCGCCACTAGGCGGGGGCCCGCCGCTGCCGCCGACACTGGGCGGGGGCCCGCCACCGCCGCCGCCACTGGGCGGGGGCCCGCCGCAACCACTGGGCGGGGGCCCGCCGCCGCCGCAGTCACTGGGCGGGGGCCCGCCGCCGCCGCAGCCACAGTTGGGCGGGGGCCCACCGCCGCCGCAGCCACTGGGCGGGGGCCCACCGCCGCCGCAGCCACAGTTGGGCGGGGGCCCGCCGCCGCAGCAGCCACTGGGCGGGGGCCCGCCGCCGCCGCAGCCACTGGACGTGGCCGCACCGCCGCCGCAGCCACTGGACGTGGCCGCACCGCCGCCGCAGCCACTGGGCGTGGTTCCACAGCCGTCGTAGCCACTGGGCGTGGTCCCGCCGCCGCCACTGGGCGTGGTCCCGCTACCACCACTGGGCGTGGTCTCGCCGCCGCCGCAGCGCCTGGACGTGGCCCCACCGCCGTCGCAGCCACTAGGCGTGGTCCCGCCGCCGTCACTGGGCGGGGGCCCGCTACCACCACTGGGCGTGATCTCGCCGCCGCCGCAGCGCCTGGACGTGGCCCCACAGCCGTCGCAGCCACTGGGCGTGGTCCCGCCGCCGCCGCAGCCACTGGGCGTGGTCCCGCTACCACCACTAGGCGTGGTCTCGCCGCCGCCGCAGCGCCTGGACGTGGCCCCACAGCCGTCGCAGCCACTGGGCGTGGTCCCGCCGCCGCCGCAGCCACTGGGCGTGGTCCCGCCGCCGACGCCGCCACTGGGCGTGGTCCCGCCGCCGCCACTGGGCGGGGGCCCTCCGCCGCCGCCGCCGCCACTGGGCGTGGTCCCGCCGCCGCCGCCGCCGCAGTTTCAGCCGACGCACGCTGAGATGTCGCGTCAGCAGGGTTTGAGTTTTCCTTTTCTTTGACTGCAGGACGTGTGTACCAACGACCAAGCAGCTCAGGCATCACACATAGCATGACAAAGCTACGTGCCAGCTGGATCTTGTTGGCCATGAACAGCTGGTCTGGTGTGATCCTTTCCAGGTAGACAGAGGCTGGAGTCCACACGAGCAGATCACAGTAGGCTTTTCCAGTGCAGAGCAGCTGCGCTTGTATCTGCAGAACAACAGATCACAGATAATGAGAACCTGCTAATTGTGAGACAATATTTTTGTTCAAATGCTTAAATGGGTGGATTTATTAGGTTAAAACAGTTAAAAAATAAAACACTAGGTAAGTTGCGCTTTTCAAATGACATTCCCTGCATTGATGCTACTGATCATTCAATGTTGGTGATTAATGGCCTCAGCAATGGATGAGATATGACAGATTCAAAAATAATTTGGGGGCAGAGCGGTTGGTTTTCAGTAATATTTTGTACAATAGATGACCAGATAATAACTGAAAATTTCACCAGCATTAATAACTAATAAAACTGCCATGTTGTCACCCATAAAATCGAATCAGGTTCCTGACACAATTTATCTGGAAAATAATTATTACTCAATGATACAAGATAAATGCGCCCACCTGGTAGTAGTACGCATGATCCCGCTTCAGCTGGGTGCGAACACACTTTCCATCAGGGTCCACCTCTCTGGTGAACATGCTGTTCTTCATCAGTGGCAGTGGGCTTGCGTCATCTCTGTGACAGTATGGACACTGAAAAGGACAAAAATGGCATGTAATTGCATGTTGATCAAACTCAAGCAGGTTCTCACCAGTTGGTTTTTGAAGGAAGAATCCACATAAATTACCTTATACAGATTTTATTGGTTTAAAACTCACCACAATAATGTGCCATACAATTTTTAAGATAATGTATCAAACTATGAGACTTTCACCCATACATGTGTTAAGACAGTCAACTACAATTATATTTGGAATTATAATTCACTGTCAGGTTTACTAACCTTGATCTCTAGCACCCCATCACCACAGCAACTGCAAGACACCAGGCTGTCCGGGGTGGCAGCGAGGAAGCCATGCTCTTTGTCAATGAAGAGCCCACAAGCATGTGTTCTCAAGTCAACATGTTTTCCTTCCTGCAGGGCATTGTAGGCCAAAATGCCCTTCTCTTCGTGCTTGCAACCCCACTGGGTCGCTTTGGCCTTGAACTTTCGGAGCTCAGGATAGCATGTCCCCATCAGCAGACTCATGGCAGGAGCTGTTGTTTTGGTACAGCAAGCTGCCTTCAGTCGTGATGCTGTCACTCGTCCAGCTCTGAGTGAAAACCAAACGCTTGAACCTGCCTGCTTCCTCGTTTTCTGCTCTGCAGTATCTCTCTCACTCTCTGTGACATCATACAACTTCATCTTTGCTGATCCCAGATCCACCAACTCCTGGTAGTCTAGCAGCAGGTTCGCTTTTTCAAATAAACCCCCAAGCAGTTGTGGCAGGTCGCTGTCCAGACTGTGGGGGATGTACGGCTCAGCGTAGGGTTCTATCAGCGACAGAATGGCAGGCTTGGAGCCACTCTGTGAGAGGGACTTGAAAAGGTTGTCCATTTCCTCCTTGGATGGACCTTCCACAGTGATGTGATGCTTCGGCTTAGCTTTGTTTGTAGAAGCTGAAAACTGGATGTCCCGCAGTGGTTTTGGTTCAGCTTTGGTGACTGAGTTTGGCAGAACCCAGTATGCCTTTTTGTCTGTGACAGTCAGTGATTCCCTCTTCTTTGCTCCAGCTTCAGCTGCCCACAGCAAGGACGCCATGTGGCTGCAACTTTCCCCTAATCCAGCCATGCAGTTGCAGTGTGCTGCCAGCACACGTCCGGACACCTCACACACCACCCATGGGATCAGTGGCTTCTCGGAGAGCCTCTGAGAATGATTGACCTTTGCAATCAATGCAACTTTTCCATTTGGCATTTTTTTTACCAGGACTTCTCGCACCCAACCACTGACAAACTTCTTATAGCAGTCCAAGTTTTTGTAGTCCATTAACTGGTCCTGGGTATATACACTGCTTGAAAAAAGTAGGTACATACCAACATGCACGTAACTGACGGCTGGCCAAAGATCTACATCATCTTCCCAGTCCATAATTGGTAGCTCATATGGATCCACACCACCCAGATATTCATCTAACTTTTCTTTGTATCTATTCTGAGATACACCATCTTGAACTGGAACAGACTCAAAATAGCCAGGCAAAATCCCACTTGCAGTATCAATTTTTCTTCTCTTGGCACCAGACATGGTTCAGGGTTAACGGACTCAACACAAAACCAGCAAAACTATTCAATAAAAGTCTCAGCGCCGCCACAAATCCGCTCCACCTATCGCTTTCCAACACAATGATATACTAACACGCCGTCTCCTTGTCCCCAAAGATGGCGGCCGATCGTGGTCGGGCACCAAAAAGTGACGTCAGTGAGAACCCCCTATACAAAAAATAGAAAAGAGAAAAGAAAAAAGGGGAAACAAATATATGCTCTTACAATGCAATATTTACCGTTAGTTTGCTTTTAATATTCAAATTCATGAGCAAATCTGGCAATTTTGGGTTGTGTTAGTTCCTTCTACAAAACATGCCGCAAACGCCCTAAAACGAGGCTAAAAGTATATTAGTATACTAGCTTTGATTAAATAAAATACGCAATTGACAGTTATTTAGGGCAAAATGGAAGATATTAATGACAAAGAAATATAATATTAGGATGAAAAATGCAATCAAATGTCAAAAGCATAGACAGACCTTAATTCAACGTCGCTCCGTCCCGCTGAGATCGTCCAATTTAGAGCGGTAACTTCGTTGGTTTCCGAAAACCGGAACAATCCTTACGCATTTCGAATCACCCCAAATGGTTTTAATTTGATTAACTGATTAATTGATGAATCTCACAAAAAGCTGAAAAGACCTCAGAAAAAGCACCTATAAACCCATGAAACATGCGGGCTGTCTGCAGCCACTGGTACTGAAAACTCAAAAATGGCTGCTCTAGATCGAACGGACGCCATTGCTGGGCGCAGACCAAGGCTCTGCGCATGCACAACGTGACGTCAGGCGACCGGCTGGCGCCGGAGCCATTCCGGCCGACTGGTCGCCATGGTGACCAGCCTGACGGCGCCGGAGCCACGTGTGCAACGTGACGTCAGGTGACCCGCCGGCCCGTCGCTATGGTAACCGGGCGGCGGCGCCTGCGCAGAGCCAGCGCAGAGTCGGAGCCAGCATTGCCGTCATCTTACAACAAATGATCAAAACGAAATCGCTAATTATCAGTAATATAATTAGCGATTCATCCTTCAAAACCTTCAAAAGTGAATATGACTGAAAATATGAATGGACTAATTCATCTAGTTTTCATCGAAATAAGCTATTATTCCTGAAAACCATATCGTTGCTAAATATGACCATTTCTCGAACCAGCCACTTCCGGGATTCGAGCAAGATGGTGTCGCACAAACACCCCAGCCGTCTGGCAACACCAGGGCTAGTTTAAAGGGAAATCGTGACCTTTTGATTTTGTTAGCAACAATTTCTTAAACTACCGTTATGGTTTTAAAATTATTTTATTCAAATTTAAGAATTAAATAAAATTATTCCCAAATTCAAAGTTGTAAGTTTCGAAAAAAAATACAAAACAAGTACCTTGTGTACTTCATGAAGGTCATTAACAAAGTCGTCCTTCCCTACCATTGTTTACATCGAGTGCGGCATTTTTGAAGGCTCTGTGACATTTCCGATCGAACTGATCCGTGAAGCAATCCGTGAAGCATCCGTGATGCATGACTGACTATCAGTATAAGTCATGAATAACAACAACATGCAAACTATGCCAACTCGAATGAAATAAGGGCGGAATGATTTGAACCCCAGGCAAGCAAGTATTCGCAAAGCACTCGGCACAGCGCCACAGTAGCAAAAGGCGAGGGAAATGCATATTGGATACAATATTATTACGTCAAAAGTATCTGAAGTGTCAACTACTATGAAATACAGTGATAAAATACCTTTAATAATGATTAACAAGAAAATTCAAACTTAAAAAAGAAATACTTTGAATAAGTCTTTAATTAGCTTTCAACTCAAAATCAGATATATTTTGCAATGCTACACAAGAATGGCACCAGTGACGTCATTAACGAAGCCTGCTAAGGGACTTGGGTATAATAAACGGGAATATGGAGCGATAGCCTTTGACGATACCCGAGCGCTGCTCGGACACACGCTAGTAGCGCTTTCGTTCTCCATGGCAACCAGGCGTCAGACAATCAAAAGCCAGAAAGGGAATACGTTCTGGCTTTTCATTGGCTCACGCCTGGTTGCCATGGAGAACGAAAGCGCTACTAGCGCTACTAGCGTGCGTTCGAGCACCGCTCCGCTTCTCAGCATATAATCAGGAACAACTCGCCACAAATGGTTAAGTGCGCCGAGAAGCATGACAATGACTTTGTAAACAAATCGTCGACGCTAAATAAGTCGCCGTCGATGTGCATCGATGAGCTTCCGATTTAATTGCCAGTTTTGTGTTATTGTTTATTAGTTTTTTTGGGGAAAATATTCTTCTTCATGATAATATAAAGCATAATGTTATATACAGCCACATACAAATTATACAAAACTCCTAATGTTGAAAACAAATGAAGCGAATTTCAAAAATTGAGGGTCGCAACCACTAACTATGATGTGCATCGATGAGCTTCCGATTTTATTGCCACTTTTTCCAATCGCTGTTAGTTTTAGAAGATCGCCGGGCATATAATCACAACAAGCAGAACGCACAATATATTTTCCACTCCATTGCGTAAAAAAGCAATACGTGAAAAGCCCGCAGTTTAATGAGGACCAAAAGTACTTGCAAGTACCGGTCGTTAAAAGTGTGGAACGCTTATCAACTATAACTTGAAATATCTTTCGGTAGGACATTTTTCGTGCAAAATGTGATGAATTTACAATATATTTTGGTCTCGTCTGGCGATTTCAAGTGCTAACTCCATTTTTGTGGGAAAAGGTCATTATTTCCCTTTAAAGGGAGTGTGCCTACTGACATGGCTTATTTGGGGTTATTGACACTGGTCTATAGAACATAATTTTCTGAATTGACCCATGACTTCATTTCTCCAGATTCGCCCTAGTTGCTGAGATATTCCAAAGACTCCAGGAATTTGCTGGGAGCAAAAAGTTATCGGGTCGACTCCAGAGGGCTTCCGCTACTAGAAGCACTGCAACTATCGATTAAACTGCTAGCATATTGTTAGCGCCGGCCAATAGCAATTCAACAAAGCAGCTCGTGCACGCTGATAGCAGCAGCCGAACAGAAACTGGACGGCCATAATTTTTTTTAGATGATGGCCGTTTCGATGATAGCCGATGACCATTTTTTGAAGAAGATATCAATTTAGAGCTACGAAACTTGCACATAATAAAGTTCACAGTGGCAAGAACGTGCTGTGCAAAACTCATCTTTCTATCTTGCATGATGTGACCGTAATTGTATTGTTTTATGTGCGCCGTTTCACATAATATCACCATAGTGGCGATCGTTTTATAGATATCGAAAAAAACAAACAAAACAATATAAGTGAAAATTCAACTAAAGGGGCTCCAGATGTGAATTTCATCATATACAACAATCAAACCAACAGCTACTTACCGTATGCAAAATATTTTTGACATTCCAAAACAGTAGGTACACTCCCTTTAACCCTCGCCCGGGTAGGGCAAAATCACTACGTGTCCGGGTTGGGGGTTGGGGTGGGGGTTTGGTACCCCCCCTTAGCGTTTCGCCCCTAATTGAGCTAGGCGATTCAAAAACGAGCGTGTTGCTTGTGACGAGAGGAAGCCGCTGATACCCGATTTTAAGGTCTTGGGTCATTAGGTGACTTTTGAGGTCATATCAATGACCCAAATGTCATCAAAATTGAAAATGCATATACATTGAATTTTATCGAGCTAGAATCGTGAATGAGCATATCATAATGCTTAATGGGTGCAAAATTCGTAATCAGCGTCACAAAATGTCCTAAAAACTGCCAAATTCCAAAAAGGTCATTTCAGGTCATCTGAAGTCAGTGACCTCGGTTGACCTTTGGAAGCGCATGAGCCCAATGTAACATATAATTATGTAAAATGGATCCCAAATTCGAAATCAGCGTCACAAAATATCCTAGAAACCGCCAGAAGCCCAAAAACGTCATCGGAAGTTATCGGAGGTCAATGACCTCAGTTGACCTCTGAAAAGGTCAATCGAGGTTACAATCTCAGTGGAAACCACAACTGTCACCTGGAGACACCTGTGCATATGCTCCTGAACAACAAACACTCGAAAACTGCAGAAGTTACAAGCATCGATACTGCGGGACGCCAGTTGCGCCTGACATGACCTTGAGAAACAGGTCATAGGTCACCGGTCATGTGAGTTAGAAATTCAAAATTTTCCACGTATGTGGGAAATTTGTCAAAATTAGGGTACTGAAAGTTGCATTGAAATCCGTTGGAAACTACGCGAGTTATCTCATAAAAATCGAGGGGGGTGGCATCCACCCCCTATTCGGGCTAAGATGAAATTGTTAATTTTAAGTAAACTATGGTGTCATCATTAAAATGCAAATTTCCAGAAAAATACATTAATTCATAAAATTGCGATTGATACCAAAAATGACATGCAAAAGCCGTGTTCTTACGAGCTATAGACCCATTTACCCCAAACGCCCCAATCGCCCCAAACACAAATTCCTTCGTGAAAACGGCTATGGCGGGTTAAATATAATGAGGATACGACGTCTATTGGCAAAAACAAGATTGATATCACATGACACATGGCCAATGGCCATAGGTACTGATAGTGCAATTTTCCGGGTTAATACTTGAGTTTCTCATTTATTTTAGATGCACAAACTGAGATAAGGCTGTAATTTATTATCACATTACTCAAATTTAGCAATGCTATAATTGTCATTTTCTAATATGAACAAAATAATAATATACAAATTTAGTCCGAATGTTTTTGAATGGATGGATTTCCGAGGTCAGGACCCACGCTAAGCATAGCTTGTTGCGCAGACCCTGACCCCACCACCCGATCAAGCAATTCCTGGCTTCCAGCAGAATTTAGATGCGAAAGTTGTACGTGCCCGACATATCTGGACACGGTCCACATAAAGTAAGATGACGGTAATAAATCCCTTTCAAGCTTTACATTTGTATTTTTCAAAAACTAAAAATCCATTGCGACCCTTTATTACTTTGTCTAATTGGCTTTTGTGTTACGTGCTAAATACTTGTGAACGGCTATGCGAGATATCACTTAACCGCACTGGCGGATCCAGCCGTCGTTTTTTTTTGGAGGGGGGGAAACTTTTGTGGCAAAAAGGTACCCCCTATTTTTTTCCGCGGATTTGGGCCGGTAACCTTATTTTGGTATTCGAGCTTAAGAAATTCACTTATCAAATTCACAAAAAAATCCGTTTTGTTAATTTTTGGGGTTCAAAACCCCCAAATTTCGGAAATCCCAGATAATTTTTTTGAAGAAAGTGTAGTTTTCTTTCTTTTGACGTTTTGTTTTTGCAATTTGCTCCAAAACTCTATTTTCTACGATTTTCCCAACATTTATAGTTTTTCCACCAAAAATGGCATGACATGACATCATTAAAACGTCATTATCTCCCAAAATAATAAATAAATTTCATTGAGAACTGGTTTGAAGACTTATACTTGATGCAGGATAAGTTACTACAAGTTTTACGTTGATATCTATCATAGTTTTCAGGTTATTGAGAAAATCCGGGAGGGGGCAGATACTTCTGATAAGTTTTGAGCTAGAAGTACCTATTTCAACCTAGGTACCTACCTTTAGTTTTTTTTATTGCACAATTGCCATTCAGTTGCTGGCACTAGGTCCAAAAAATAAATTTATTGACGCGTCATTTTTTATGCCATTGAACTGGCGGTGTTTGTCATTGAACTGGCGGTGTTTGTCATTGAACTGGCGGTGTTTGTCATTGAACTGGCGGTGTTTGTCATTGCACTGGCGGTGTTTGTCATTGAACTGGCGGTGTTTGTCATTGAACTGGCGGTGTTTGTCATTGAACTGGCGGTGTTTGTCATTGAACTGGCGGTGTTTGTCATTGAACTGGCGGTGTTTGTCATTGAACTGGCGGTGTTTGTCATTGAACTGGCGGTGTTTGTCATTGAACTGGCGGTGTTTGTCATTGAACTGGCGGTGTTTGTCATTGAACTGGCGGTGTTTGTCATTGAACTGGCGGTGTTTGTCATTGAACTGGCGGTGTTTGTCATTGAACTGGCGGTGTTTGTCATTGAACTGGCGGTGTTTGTCATTGAACTGGCGGTGTTTGTCATTGAACTGGCGGTGCACTGTATTTACAGATAACACAAATTGACACAATTATTGACAACTTTTCACTAAAAGAACACCTAGCCCCCCATGGAAAATTGCCAGCCTCCAAAAATAATCGCACCATCTGATGCACAACTGTTTACTCCATCCACCTCGGTCACAACTCAAACTGTTTACGTAAGTTTTTTGGTTTGTTTCGGGAAAGATTAAGACGCCATCTCGTGGCGACAAATTACATCAAATATGTTTCTGTCATTTTCTTAGGATAACCTTTTTAAATTTTCAAGTTGTATTTTGTAAGTAAATAAAACTATGTTTTTTTGTAATGTAATTACGTGAAATTATTATGCAAAAGTTTTTCTCAAATTATCCACCCATGCTGTTACTGCATCAATATTTTGACAGTGATTTGAATTTGAGTCAAAACATTGATGTAAGAGCCGAGTTTTCCAAAATTTTCCCAATTTTCACTGTGGACTGCTGCAAAGTCATTTTTTTACAATAAATTGTTGACTTTTTTTGGGGGGGGGGGGGGGACAAAAGACATATTGCCCCCCCCCCCCCCTTCCAGGCTTGGGGGGGGGGGGCATGACCTGGTTTCCTCCCTGGATCCGCCAGTGCTTATCCGGCACATCTAACATTTATTTTCGTTTTCCTCTTCTCCAGATACTAACTCTCCTAGAGAGCCTAACAATAAATGTGCTCCCAAGTGTAGGTAATCATTCATCTTCGTAAGATAAGAGATGCATCATCAGCAACCCCTTTTTGGAATATAATGTAATATTGTTGGAAGACTGACACATATGTATTGCTCATTTTTCAATACTAACCATGTGGATAGTTTAATATAAAACGCATAATATAAAACACAATTTTCGGCGCAGAGCCCACACATTTCTGGTTGACACTTTTCTTGTCATTGTTATCCGCCTCGCAATTTAGGTATATTGTTGGTAGGAACATTTCATTAAGTTGCTAGCCTGCAACAACAACAACAAAACAGGAATTTTACAGGAGGTCTGAACATTGTTTTCCTTCCTTATTCATTGTTTTCATTTTATCATGCAACTGAAAGACCATGTTCCATATGGCAACTCGTGATCATCTGTAACTCCCTATTATCAAATCTCGTCATGGTCTCTGGATGTGATCATGGTCTGTTCAATGACCTCAAAGTAGGTGATCCTCATTGGGTTATTGGATGCTTACTTTGCTATGGGCGAGGCTTTTTGAACTTTTGAAGGAAAAAATGAATTCAATTATTGAGTTGCATGATAAATCAATTCATAGGTTCATCCAATGATTAAAGTTCGTCATAGACTCACTCAACCCTACGGATCTCGTCCATGACGAACTTTGATCATTGGACTCGCCCATGAATATGTATATATTATATATATTCATGGGCGAGTCCAATTATTTAAGTTCGCCATGGACGAGATGCGTAGCGTCGAGTCTATGACACACTTTCATCAATGCCCATTCATTTATTTACCAGTAAGGGCCGTGGTTGGCGATGAACGCGCGAGCGCGAAATAAATTTATATGGAATGTCAACCGATCGGACAAGTAGTTTCTGAGATCCAAAAAAGGGTGCGCACGTGCGCACGTGCTGTCACCCCACCCCTGAGTTGTGGGAAAGTGGCGACTGAGGGGCCCCTAACCACGCACGAAATTTGCACATAATCTGCCCAGCCGTTGCAGAGTTATTGCGAGAACACACTTTTCAACACTCCTCACGCGGCACGCGTCACGCGCAGTGGTAGTCACCCACATGAGTCGGCACTGGTCTCAAACAGGGTAGGTTAGATGGGGCTGCTCAGCAAAGAAGTCCGCTTGTCAATCGGACGAGCAGTTGCAGAGATATGAGCTGCTCAAAAGCGTCGCCACGGGTCGGGCCGGGCCGCTCATAATCAGATTTTTCCCATACACCACGGAAGGACGAGCGAGGGCTTCGCGCTCGCTCGTAATCATGCAACTCAACAAATTAATTCATTTTTTCAAAAGTTAAAAAAACCTCGCCCATAGTAAAGTAAGCATATAATGACTCAATGAGGATCACCTACTTTGAGGTCATTGAACTGCCCATGATCCAGCGGCGGCGCCACCGGGGGGGGGGGGGGGGGGGGGGCAGGAGGGGCAGTTGCCCCCCCCCCCCTGTCGTCGGGCAAGGGGGGGGGGGGCATATCTTTTTGCCCCTCCTGTCATTTAAGGAGGCCCCTCCATGCTTCAAAGAGGCCCTATCTCGCAGGCCCCATCGCAGAGGTCACAGGTGCCCCTGGAAGCCAGAAGGGGTCCTATGGAGGTCAGAGAGGGCCTTTGAAGGCCAGAGGAGGTCATGTGGAAGTCAGAGGGGAGGTCAGAGGTGGGCTCTAGGAGTCAGAGGGGGTCCTTTGGAGGTCAGAAAGGCCACCGAAGGCCAGAGGGGCCCTCTGGAAGCCAGATATGCCCTCTGGAGGTCGAAGATCAGGGGTCCCCTGCAAGGGCGTTGGCAATGGGGGACAAGGGACCATGACTCCCCTGGAGGCCAGGCAGGTCCCTCTGGCGACCGAGCGAGGGCCCCCTGGGGCCGAAGACCCCAGTGTTTTGGATGGTGTCAGGCGCCCGCGAAACACCTTACGTCGCATAAAAGAACGCCCACCAACCTTAACAATTCGTAACACGAATAAATAACAGCACTTGCTTGTCTGTTACAGGCATGTATATGTAAATACGTACAAAAGAACCCAGACAGTGTGGAGAGGGCCTCTACCAGATTTTAAAGGGCCCTGCCGATCTGCAGATGTCCCCCTGCCGGAATTTAGAGGGCCCTGTCGGTTGTAGAGGTGTCTCTGCCGACATTTATAGGGCCCTGCCGATCTGTAGAGGGTCCCTGCCGATCTGGAGAGGGCCCTCTGCCGGCCTTTAAAGGGCCCTGCCGACCTGTAGAGGGCCCTGTCGGCCTTTAGAGGGCCCTTCCGGTCTGTGAGGGCCCTGTCGGTTTCCAGAGGGCCCTGTCGACCTTTAGCCGGCCTTTAGAGGGCCCTGCCTCGCCCTGCCAATCTGCAGAGGACCTCTGTCGGCATTTAGAGGGCCCTGCTGACCTGTAGAGGGCCCTCTTCCAGCCTTTAGGGGCTTGGTCGATCTGCAGTGTCCCAGCCAATCTATAGAGGGCGTTCTGCCGGCCTTTAGATGGTCCTGCCGGCCTTTAGAGGGCCCTGACGACCTTTAGAGGGCCCTTCTGGCCTTTAGAGGGCCCTTCCGGACTGTATAGGCCCCTCCGGCCTTTAGAGGGCCTTGTTGGCCTTTATATGGCCCTGCCGGCCTTTCGAGGGCCCTGCTGATCTGCAGCCAATCTGCAGAGGGACTCTGTCGGCATTTAGAGGGCCCTGTCGACCTGTACAGTACCCTCTTCTAGCCTTTAGGGGCCCTGTCGACCGGCAGTGTCTTAGCCAATCTGTAGAGGGTCCTCTGTTGACCTTAAGAGGGCCCTGCCGATCTGTATAGGGCCCTCTGTCGGCCTTTAGAGGGCCCTGCCGATCTGAAGATGGTCATCTGCCGGCCTTTAGAGGCCCCTGCCGATCTGTAGAGGGCCCGCTGTCGGCCTTTAGAGGGCCCTGTCGATCTGCAGATGGTCATCTGCCGGCCTTTAGAGGCCCCTGCCGATCTGTAGAGGGCCTTTGCTGTCCTTTAGAGGGTCCTGTGGTGGTAGAGGTGGTCTGCCGGTCGAGCGCCGGTGAGGCTCTCGAAGGAAGATCAGTCAAAGTTCTCATTGTTTTTCAGTGTATGCTAGTAACGTCTGAGAGGAGTACATTGCACAAGGCTTTGACAATGTACGAGTTCGAGTATTAACCCGGCATTGGCTGGAGTCTCAGCCGAACACCATTGGCTCGGGTGGCGTTCCCCCTGGTTATCTTCCGAACCAATAACCGCAGCGTCGACCTGCAGAGGTGGCCACATATCTCGTCTGGACACACATCCGGACAAACACGTTGGCCCGTACTTTCCTAAGCGACCCCCCAGTGGAAATATTTATCCTTCTACGATTTTGAATTAGAAGCTCCTTGACGAGACAAACACGATGGCGTAAACAAAATAGTGCCTTATCTTCATTAGGCAAAAAGTGATTTGCGTAAAACTGTTTAAAACATTGTTTTCTTCATTTGATGACCTCTGGAGCCTAAAATATTGACCTGAGCTCAAATTTGAGGACACACAGATGGCGATTAAATATTTAAAGAGCTATCGATTGCTTTTTTCGTTTGTTACTAGCTATCATAGTTCCCGAGATATTTGGGGGTTTCTCGAGCGAAGTCCTAAACCTGGAAAATCTGACATTTGGTGACCTCTGGTGACCTCAATATTGACCTGACCTAACAAAAGACAGAAATACCTTCCATAGCGCTTGTCTCGAGCTATCTAACGCCATTTTCCGCTTGTCGCTACGTTGCGTGGTTTTCGAGATCTTAGGGGGGAGGGGGAAGGAACCCCCCTCCCCCACCAGGGCGTGTAATTATCAGAGGCCCTCCAGGGTGCGTGCTAAGATATGACTATATCGTGTTGCAGAAACCCCTGGTATCACAATGTGGTGTATGTTTTCAAGAAAATGTATATGCAAACGGTATCCAAAGCTTTCTGTAAATCAAGATATAAGAAGCATGTTATTTCGTTATTTTGTAGAGATTTTGTAACTTCATCGTACATGTGCACAATCGGCATGCAAGTTCTGTGTTGTTTCCTCAATCCGAATTGAAGAAGATTCAGGATATTATTTTGATTAACTCGCGCCCCGCTGGAGGTGGCAGAATCTGCCCCCCTCCCTGATTTTCTCAATAACATGAAAACAATGGTAGATATCGACGTCAACCTTTCAGTACCTTATGCTGCATCCATTCTTCGTCTAATCACAATATTTCAATGAAAATCGTGTAGTACTTTGGGAGATAATGACGTTTTAATCACGTCATGTCATGCCATTTTTGGTGGAAAGACAATACATGTTTGACAAATTGTAGACAATCTAATTTTGAAGCAAATTGCAATTGAAAAAAGCGGAAAGAAAGGAAATAACATTCTATTGAAATGGCTATCGCAGATTTTGCAAGAAAAAATAGTTTTGACTCACAAAAATAAAAATATCTTTTTGCGTCGACGAAAGTCATTTGTCACAACATACAACATACTGTACTATTTTAATTATGTGGGCCCCCTTGGCTACGAGGGTCCTTCTGATCACATCCCCCCTGGGAGAAATCCTGTCTACGCCCCTGGTACCCTGCAGACCAGAGGGGGTCCTATGGAGGTCAGAGGTGCCCCTGAAGTCCAGAAGCGGCCCTCTGGAAGCCAGAGGGAATGTGAGAAGAGCCCTAGGAGGTCAAAGGCCCCTTTTCAAATGGAGGCCCCCTCTCAAATGGAGGTCCCCTAAATTTCGACTTGCCCCCCTTGACAAAAATCCGTGGCGCCGCCCCTGCCATGATCACATCCAAGAGAGTAGAGACCATGACTATACTTGATCATAGGCAGTTACAGATGAACACGAGTCGCTATGGAACATGGTCTTTCAGTTGCATGATACATGTGTCCTGGGCGCATTACGGCATTTATCGTCGTTGTGGCGCACTGGGCGCATTGCGGCATTTATCGTCGTTGTGGCGTACTGGGCGCATTGCGGCATTTATCGTCATTGTGGCGCACTGGGCGCATTACGGCATTTATCGTCATTGTGACGCACTGGGCGCATTACGGCATTTATCGTCGTTGTGGCGCACTGGGCGCATTGCGGCATTTATCGTCATTGTGACGCACTGGGCGCATTACGGCATTTATCATCGTTGTGGCGCACTGGGCGCATTGCGGCATTTATCGTCGTTGTGGCGTACTGGGCGCATTGCGGCATTTATCGTCATTGTGGCGCACTGGGCGCATTACGGCATTTATCGTCATTGTGACGCACTGGGCGCATTACGGCATTTATCGTCGTTGTGGCGCACTGGGCGCATTGCGGCATTTATCGTCGTTGTGGCGTACTGGGCGCATTGCGACATTTATCATCATTGTGGCGCACTGGGCGCATTGCGGCATTTATCGTCGTTGTGGCGCACTGGGCGCATTGCGGCATTTATCGTCGTTGTGGCGCACTGGGCGCATTGCGGCATTTATCGTCATTGTGGCGCACTGGGCGCATTACGGCATTTATTGTCGTTGTGGCGCACTGGGCGCATTGCGGCATTTATCGTCGTTGTGGCGCACTGGGCGCATTGCGACATTTATCGTCATTGTGGCGCACTGGGCGCATTGCGGCATTTATCGTCATTGTGGCGCACTGGGCGCATTGCGGCATTTATCGTCATTGTGGCGCACTGGGCGCATTGCGGCATTTATCGTCGTTGTGGCGTACTGGGCGCATTGCGGCATTTATCGTCATTGTGGCGCACTGGGCGCATTACGGCATTTATCGTCATTGTGGCGCACTGGGCGCATTGCGGCATTTATCGTCATTGTGGCGTACTGGGCGCATTGCGGCATTTATCGTCATTGTGGCGCACTGGGCGCATTGCGGCATTTATCGTCATTGTGGCGCACTGGGCGTATTGCGGCATTTATCGTCGTTGTGGCGCACTGGGCGCATTGCGGCATTTATCGTCATTGTGGCGTACTGGGCGCATTGCGGCATTTATCGTCATTGTGGCGCACTGGGTGCATTGTGGCATTTATCGTCGTTGCACCAATGTCATCGTGTGTCTCATGTCGACACATCTTTGATCTCTGTCTGACAGGGCGTTACTACATACTAGATGCTGGATTTGCTATCCCCACAATCGTTACGTTTTCCTGTTTTGTTGCCTTCTGATAATGCTCTTCAACCACGATGTCTCACATCTCACAAAGTCTGCGGTGCCGGTGCATGCCATCACGTAAATCAATCCGTTTCGAACTGCAGCGCATTTCCGGGTTTTTCAATTTACACCAGTAATGATCAGAATTCCCAGGCGATTTCCAGCCATGGGGTGTCCGAGCGCTGCTGCAGCTGTGTGGACGGCGAGTATATCATATGTAGACGAGGTGGGAATCCCTCCTCGTGCGGCGTGCCTTCGGCGGTTCGTAAAAGCCGGGGGTAGACCACACCTGCCAACTGCCAGCCCTGCCCGGTCCGCCGGGTAGAGATGTGAACGGTCTCCGAGCAAACCATCTCCCAGGGTATTGTTGATGGGCTGGTCGTGGTGTTTTTGTGAACTTGAATGAACTTAGTGAAGCATGGGCAGAGAAGAGAGAAGAGATCAATTAACACCGGGTTAAAAACGGAGGCGATGCCGCGCTGTTCCATACATTCCTGCTGTTTATCATTTTGCGATTAGATCTGCTTGGAAGGTGTCAAACGCTTCATAATGACCACGCAGCATAGGTACAGGCTGGGAATACAAATATACCACATTTTTAACTTCAATAAATCCAAAAATATGCATCACACACATTGTTGCAATACTCAATTTTAAAGTAAAATTCGTGGCAATGTTTATCCAACATGGTATACATTTGTACGCTGTATGCACTCTTCAACACAGCACGTGTTCAGGAAGTGCTCATTGCCTTGCGAAGCACAGGTCCGCTCGTTTTTCAACATCACAGATGAGTTGGAGCACGTTTCTTTGCCAATGTTTCGAATATCTCGTATGGTGCCTTGTTTCGGCTCTCCCAGTTTCTGGGATCATCCCATGCTATACCTTTGACCTGACTGAGGTATCCAGTCTCATCTACGAGGTTGAACTATGTTGGAGACAAATTTCCATTAATTATTTTTTCGAAATGGTGTAATGGGACAATGTATATGATGAATATTTTCGGAATTATTCAAGTTTAAAATGTGGTCCATTTTTTCCCTTTCCACCCGGTATACAGGACGTCGCTCCCTGTGGTCCGAAGAGTTCATTCCGCGTATTTTCTTTGTTCCAAGACCTTGCTCGAAACGCAAACCAGGCCTAATCTGGGGATTGCATATACTCGAATGCAATCGTGAACCTTAACAGGCTGTTAATATTGTGTTAGGGATGTCCGTCCTATTATGAACCGGTACCCATTGGATACTGAAGAGTCTAGCATATCAATTAATATTTAGATTGGCAGTGACTGCTGCAGGCATTGAGGCCCGCTGATTCCTTGTGAGCGCGTATTTTGCTCTGACACGCAGCTTACCGAATTGAATGGAATTGGAACGGAACGGAACAGTCCCTTCATGCCGTGATTATGCATTATATGGTCGAACAAAGACATATTTAATACTTAACGTAAATTAAGAGTCGGGCTCAGTCTGCTTCTGTCAAAAACAGAAAGTCAAGATGTCGTACACAACAGTCAATTTGCTGCTCATACTTTGTGTATATCTTAACTTTCTGTTTTTGATAGACACAGACTGAGTCTGACTCTATTTGTAAAATGCAATAACTTTACCTTTGTTCAACCATATAATGCATAACCACGGCAAGAAAAGATTGTTCCGAACTCTGTTCGTTAAGCTGTGTGCTACAACACTAACTCGCCTGCAAGAAATTCTCACTCTCAAGAACATTTGCTGCTCAGACTTTTCGATCAAATGCGTCCTGAAAATCTTCATATGTCAGGATTCAGCGAAGGTCCTCTGTTACCAGCTGCAGTAGTGTTTATTAGGCACCTTTGTTCAGGTTCTGTGTACGCACGGTCTCAGCGAAGGTCCTCTGTTACCAGCTGCAGTAGTCTTTATTAGGCACCTTTGTTCAGGTTCTGTGACGCACGGTCTCAGGGAAGGTCCTCTGTTACCAGCTGCAGTAGTGTTTATTAGGCACCTTTGTTCAGGTTCTGTGTACGCACGGTCTCAGGGAAGGTCCTCTGTTACCAGCTGCAGTAGTCTTTATTAGGCACCTTTGTTCAG